>JAVYIG010013324.1:0-48052 GCA_035222895.1 Strongylocentrotus droebachiensis
CGCTATTCAATTTCTAACCATCCAAGGCCTGGCGTTGTCTGTAATATTAAGCGGGTATATATTATGATTAGGCAGTATTTGCACTTATATTCTGTGAACGCACGTAAATTTAGCTAAACGCACGTTACCACTGCCTTTACACAATGTTTAAAGCTTCTCATAATATTTATATATCACACACTGTTATTCTTAACCGATCCGTGAAATGCGAACGCTCTTCATAGCTTTACCTAAGCTTGTGAAATACAAGTAAACACGATTGGGGAATAGTTTTTGTTTTAATCATAAAAAGTAACGTTCTCCATAAAAATATGTAATCTGTATATTACTGCCTGCTACTTGTTAAATAGCTAATTAAAACATTCCTCCTCCAATTGAATTGGTTTATAAAGGCAATATTAATAACATTTAACTATATATTGTATCCATTAAAATAAAATTGAACACCTGTAAAGAAATCAGCGCTTAATGACTGATAATAGTCGATAATAAAGGGAGGTTTAAATGACACCGAACTCAGAACAACATCGGTTATCATTACCATCCCTCACAACTAAATGGATACCTAACACCTGACTTATATGCTCCCTGTCCATGTTGTGAATATGCTGGAAGTTATAATTGGGGATAAAGAACATTTAGGCATTAACAAAAAATATATATTGCCACCCCAAGAAACTACAATTTCATGAAATTATGTATTAATCTTATCCATGACAACGGAGCTATCTTTGGTTCAGTATCGGCTCAAACCATATCCGGAAACTAATCATCGGACTTAATTAGCACCTGCTCTTTGGGTATTCTACTGAATCCAAATTACTTTTCAGTCGTGGAATTTGGCTTTCTTATATCTTGAAAAAATTACTCCTATTTGATTACTTAGCAAGGGAAAGAATCTCTCCAAAGTTTGCAATTTCCTTGCTAGCCACTCTCCTTTTTAATGTATTCATTTTTTAAAGAGCCTTGTCACAAATTGTTTTATTCACCTGTTACGAATAATTGTATTTCAATAGTCAAAATGCGAATTGCATAGGCCAACGTTCCGTGTTGATAGATAGGGAAAGCCATTATGTAATGTTTAGTGAATAAAATAATTTGTAACAAGGCACTTTAAAAAGGTTGTACATTAAATTTGATTACATTACGAAAATGGCATATTTGATTGAAATAGTGATGTCAGAGTAGTACAACTTGTGAGATACTCACTGACCTGTATTTCAGTTACAATGTAGGACACATACCTGTGGAATGCATGACAATGGTTTCCTAATAATAGATCATTTTAGTAATGCATTCACATAAATGGATGATCTCTCCAAATTTGTGACACGCTATTTGGTTCAGCTGTTTCAAACAGTGGAGCAGTTTCTTTTTAAGCAATATATGGCATGCATAAGTTGTTGCTTGGTCAAACAAAGTTCCGCCAATTATTCAAAAGAGTGACAAAGATGTACATAGAAATGCTCAAAGAAATCACCTGTTTGAGATGCCGGGGTAAAAAGATGGCTGCTGTTTGCATCGATGTTTCTAGGTGTACAATACCAAGTCATTATTTAACATCCATGCCATGTCATGCAGTCGAATGGATAAGTGCTATTAAATCTGACATCACAATTTTAATTTTCGAAAAGGCAGCTCCCATATGAGAGCAAGGAAATTGCAAACTTTGGAGACATTGTTTTTATTGCCAAGTAAACAAATAGAAGTAATTTCAAGATATTTTAAATGGCTCATAATTCTTAATAAGGCTATCAGTTAAAGTTTCTTGGGTTTCATTTTCCTTGAACAAACGGGAACCTGAAATGACCACTAGAATTCGAGTTCTAAAATAATTTGCCAGATGCCTAGTACTTTCTCACATATTGAAGTTGTGAGAACTGGACATAAACTAGACAATAATCAGTTGATAGCAGAATTCAAGCTGCAGAGAATGTGGTTGTTAACTTGAAAAAGAAACCTTACAATACCCAATTACCCATGATCTAACAGTCTACCAAATGAGTAAATGCTTGGCAAGGCATTGTGTCCCCTTCTAAACATCTCAAGGAAAAAGATAGATCGAGGTTGGAGTTCAAGAGATGAGAAGAGAAAAAAAGGGATGCAAAGTGGAAAATTGGAGTAAGGAGGAGCAGTAGGAAACAGTATACTAAATATTTGGGAATCCTTCATTGGACTGGCTGGTAAATGGACCAGTACATCACAAATTAGCCTACCAACGCTCGAAATAGATTAAAGCATTGATCGCCAATGTATGAAACAGAGAGAACACGGATTTAGCAATAGGGTGTCCCATGTTCAATGCTTTGGTGCTTGAATTTTTTACTTCGTAACGTTTGAAAAAACGAATACATTAATTTCTCTTCTCTTTTTCCTTAACATTTGGCTACTAAAAAACCCTTCTTCAAATTGTGTAATGTACTCATCTTTATCTATAATTTACATTTTTCATGAAGTGTTCAGTTATAAAAATAGCTGCATCTCATACTTACTGAAAGAAGAGTGCCGATGAGAAATGTTGCCAAAACTGCTCCCTGAGACTGCTCCCGCTGCAGCTGCTGCTGATGCCGCTGCCGCTGACGCTGCCGAAAGCAGCGAGTCACGATGCTGCGAACTAACACCCATGGTGGCAGCGGTGGGATTTAAACCGGTCGCCTGTTGGTTTTGCATCATCACTGCGGCGTTGTGATGGTGAAAGTGGCCGTGATGTGCCGCAGCGGCAGCGGCGAATGAGCTCCTAGCTGCCTGGTGTGGGTGGGTATGCGTCGTTGGTGATGTGAAATCAAAGGAATTCCACGCCGAGTATTCATCGTTGTAGGGCGGAATGGTGGTCGAGGTGCTACTTGAGCTGCCATCTAAGTTGTTGTAGAAGGTAGAATAGCGATGGGCTAGTGGTACGGCTGATGTCGGGTGATGTGAGGTGGTCAAATGGCCAATGGAAGCAGCTTCTGGACGTGGAGTGACCAGATGACCTGATATCGTCAATGTTGACGAGGAGCTAGATGTTCTTTGAGGATTGACTGGAGTCCACGTCTCTGGGCTGTAATTCTGCATTTTGATTCTGTAATTTGTTCGTATAATAGTATCAATGGCTTCTTCGTTCTGTTTTCTTGCTAGTCGATCCTTTTTAGTTCCAGGAAATGAGTTACCTTCTGTAGGGTTTGAATATTAATGCTTTCAAGGCGTAACATTAATTGGTCCATTAAAGTCTTTATGTAGCAATCAAATTTTTAGTGTATTTTTACGCAAGAACAATTAAGTTTCATACACAATGAAGGATGATCACGGAATCCATGTGCAATAAACGTGTTATACACCTGCAGTCAATTAAATTTCGTGCCTCCTTATACTAACATCGAAACTATCACTTCTGTAGAGCAACATCGCTTTCCCAAATGGCTGATTAGATAGGTCTATCCTTTTTTTTCCAGATCACTTCTTAGGACACATTTGAAGCTCAAAGTTTTCGAGTCGTAAGATACCTCCTGTTCAAGAACCCTATCGATTTGAAGCGTTTTATTTACCTGAGCGATATAAGATTTATCCAAAACAAAAATCGTATATACCACCAATTTATTGTCCAATGCCAACACCTTCCAAATTGCACTTGTCGTTTCTTGAGGACGGCAATACTTAAACTAAACGAGCCACTTACTTTTCGGAGAGCCTACTTTGCAATGAGCTGGTGGTGGTGGTGTTTTGAACCGGTTGTAGACAGCGTTAGAGGGCAATTGACAAAGATACGGGTACACGTATATACCAACAGTTGGAAATGTTAGGAGACAGTAGATCTAGGCTGATAATGCTATAATAGGAATGAGACTAAGCCCTGTTTAATCTTGTACGTGTTCACATTCCATATTTATTCATCAGAATGTTTAAGTTCCATCAAATAAAAACTATACTTTGTGACTTTTTCAATAAACATGTATTTACCCTTCCACGTGTTTCCTTTATTATTCATAATCATGAAGAGTTTTATACAAAACATTTCATTCTTTCATACAAATATTCAAACAACACCAGAATTAAATTCATCTACTTCAGCTATACTTCAACAAATATGATTTATTTGTTCCCACAAGTTTACAAAGCTACACTACACTTGTGATCAATGTACTTTGCGACATGGCGCCTAGTATTCAACGGTCATTAGCCCGTACGCCAGCAATGAAACGCAATATTTGCACTGAATATCAATCACTTTTGGTACGATGTAATGTCATTTCACTGACGCAACCCTACGTCAGGCAAATGGCGCCTCGTGTGGAAAGAGCAGCAGAGAATAGAATGTGTTTGCCATTTTGTTTGCAAGGACAGTTATCTTACTGGCAACACCATGGATACATATTTCTTCGTAAGGAATAGCAGGATTTGAGGGACAATATATAAAGGAAAGCAAAGAATATTGCCATGGAGGTCTTCAGAGAAACTTAATTGGATATTGTCTCTTCTATTCCCTTTCTTTCTCTGTCTACTATCTCACACCCCCTCTCTGTCAGTCTTTCTTCTCTCTCTCTCTGTGACGATAACATGAATGGCGTATTGTTGTTTCTTCAATGCACTGGTCTTCCGTCTCGTCCATTATAGGCATATATATTGGATGCTTTTCTTATATTCTGTTGTTTGTTTCACGTGTTATGATCTTTAAAAATATTCAAATAAAACGAAATAAAGATTTAAAGAGACATAACATCATAATTGACA
Organism: Strongylocentrotus droebachiensis; assembly: GCA_035222895.1. Classification (NCBI taxonomy): domain Eukaryota; kingdom Metazoa; phylum Echinodermata; class Echinoidea; order Camarodonta; family Strongylocentrotidae; genus Strongylocentrotus; species Strongylocentrotus droebachiensis. The sequence continues at coordinate 4,708 of JAVYIG010013324.1, forward strand.
CAAAGATGCAAACATATAGCTATGCAAACTGGCTTTAATCACCTTTTTATTTATATTTATTTTTCGATATTTTTTATGCATGATATCATCCATCGTTTGTTATACCATCGTGGTTTCTTTTTCTCTCATTTATTATGGATTAACAATACACTTTATAAACTCGTTAAAGTAACATCATCAATTCAGTTATGTAAATCGATTGTATTATATTCTCATTTATTGATATTTACTTCATGCATTTCAATTCAAAACTGACGTCTTTCTAATACTGCCTTGGTCAGTGTCTCTCCCTAAACACAGGTCTCCAGCAGAAATCATTTTGGCATTCAAACTAAGTATTCAATGTTTGATGAAGTGGAAGACAAAAAAAAAACAAGTGACAAATATCTCTTTTAATTAAACCGTCATAGTGGTAAAGTTTCTGATATAATGTAAAGATCAATGTTAAACTTTGTACAGCTTCATTTTGATTTATTATGTTTTATTCACGGTTTGTCAATGGGCGTGAAGAACTATAAATAACGGCGATATATCCTTCAAACGATGCTTTATCATGCTTAACCTTTGCGATGAATTGCGACAATGTCAAACTTTGCAGAGCTACACTTTCATTCATTATATTTTGTTGCAATAAATAAATCAATCACGGAATGAGTCAAGGATATACTGGAACCAAAAATAAATATAGAATGCTACCAACATAATGGCCCGAATTCGGGCCAAAGAGTTGTTAAGATGTAAATCACGTTGTTATTCATGTGACTAACAGCGTGACTAACAACGTGATTGCTCTATTAACAAACATTAGCATGACTATTTAGGTCTGTTGCTCACGAAGCGCCACTTCCTTCTCAAATCTAGCCTAGCTATAGTAAAAGCGCAGTTGGCTCATAGTCAATTAATAACCCATTCTTTGTATTCAGTTCATTCTGTTTAAGCGATACCAGGCTCGCAACATGCGGGGAGGGCCACTCCTCTCAATAATAATTACAACAACATCACTAATAATAACAAATATAAACATTAAAGTTAAATAATAATGATAATAATAATGATGAAATGCCTTGGTGGGGGATGGCAATCTTGGAATAATGTCTTGACAAAGGATGTTAGTGCCGGGCGGGGATTCGAACCCTCAACACTGGGGTTGAGAGTCAAGTGTACGAACCACTATACCACGACACCTCCACCGTGCACCGTTCTCCGTAAAGCTACGGTCACAAAGGTTCCTACGAACGATTATTTCGTACGAATCTCCCTGTTTTTCCATATTGTCTCCCCGAATTTCCATTGTCTGTATATCGTTCGTACGGCGTTCGTAGCAGTTCGTAATGGCATGTGTGACCGAGGCTTATAAGACAAATTAGTCGAATTGAAATATTATGACACGTCATGATAAAGAAAAGTTATATTGGTTGAGGAGTTTATTACATGACATGTGGTCTAGCTGCGTTCACTCCCTCAACACGATTTCAATTCGAATCAAGGAACTTCAAAGAGTTTTAAAAGGATTGATCAAACTCTGAATAGGGACTTTCTACATACAAACTGTCTCCCTATCTGCGGTGATGATAATTAGTCTGGATTTATATAGTGCTTAAAATATGGTATACCTTCTCAAAGCTCTTTACAGATATTATCTCCCCGCAAAAGGCAGCAAGAAATCGCGTGGGGAAAATCATTTTGCTTTAACAAAGTCCATTTGTCTGAGTGGAAGGCTGTTAGAAGCTTAAACCACGTGTTATAAGCGGAAAGAGAAGGGAGAAAATGTCTCCCTATCTGCGATGATGATAATTAGTCTGGATTAATATAGTGCTTAAAATATGGTATACCTTCTCAAAGCTCTGTACAGATATTATCTCCCCGCAAAAGGCAGCAAGAAATCGCGTGGGGAAAATCCTTCTGCTTATTAAACAAAGTCCATTTAAGTGGAAGGCTGTTAGAAGCTTAAACCACGTGTTATAAGCGGAAAGAGAAGGGAGAAAATGTCCAACATAAATTTACAGGAAACCAATGTCTTCTGGTGCCGAGTCTTCCGTTAACGATTCCAGTCCGCCAACGGGTAGAGTGTCATGTTCCTTGGTCGGATGTAGTCTTGTGCCAGGGCATATCCCATCCTCTTTGGCGCCTGCGCGGAAGTTGCCAATCTTTTTGGAATAAAGTTTGTCAATGGTGACCATGGTTACAGCCTCATCTGAATGACACTGGTCTCGGATGCGGTCCACTTCGATCCATGATGATGTCTTCATACGTCTTAATGTCTCAAACATCCTGCGAAGGAGACAGCACGAACAAATGATATTAATGGGAGGGGGATAAACAAAAATAGGGTGTTACACTAGTTCCGAGCTTGATTGTTTCCTATTTCTTAGTCCTGATTTTCAGCTTTTAGATTTCATACTTGCATTGCCTTTCAACATGTTCATTGGAACACTTCTATCAATAGTTCCACGATTATAAAATGACTAAAGTTAACTACCCACCAATCAGAAACACGAAGTTGCAAACCATCCAGAGACTCCTAATAAATTGCGTTACTGACTAATTAATTATATCATTACAAATTTGTATTCTCAGTTTTCTTATGTATAACTGATTTTCTTATAAAACTGCAGATATGGCGTATATATTCAATACTGAATGAACGCCATTAAACTATTACCAACAACAACCCACCAATCAAACCAACCAGTAACCATCACTACAGGCCAACATCTGCACCTTTTGTATTAGTCTGGTCTAATGTGTCATATATGTCTTTGGGGGAAACGGTTCACTTACAGCTGTTTGGTGATGCGCTCACCACTGCTCTTCCTACCGCCACTCTGGTTTCGTATGGCCTTCTTGGATCCAACTAGGATGACTGCGTCAGGTTTGAAGAGGTCCATGGGCCAGTCATAGACAAAGTGATCCTTAGGGGGGAGGTTGGATACCCCTCTCCCAACATCCGATGTTATGGAGAAAGCGGCAGTACTGTTCCAGAACCTGAGGTTGGATAAGAACATTTCATTGGCATTGATGAGAATGCAGGGATGAAATCAGACAGCCTACATTAGAGCAGTGCATGGTATCGGCCCGAGAATAGGTAAGTAATGTTTGATGTCAAGAAACCTCCACATCCAGGGGTGGATCTAGCTTTTTGCCAAGGGGGGGGGGGGGGGGGGGGGGGGGGGTGGCGGATCCAGGATTTTCCCAAAATCGCGCCGTTTCACTTTTTTCCGCCATTTTTTTTTCTTTTCACTTGGCCGCCCAAGGGGGGGGGGGGGGTAAACCGCCGAACCCCCCTAGATCCGCCCCTGACATCCAATGGGTGAGGCTACTGGGCATTAAAGTAATATATCTACGTCGAATGACGTCGGAAGGTGTTTAGTCGATTATCCTTGCTTGCATACCGTTCCTATCCCACACCCCTGTCTGAATTACTATCTCTATAACAAGTATATAAATGGTGTGATAAAACTTTCATTCGGATGAATTGACGAACCATGTACATTCACTTAAATTATTCTGATGATAAGTCGATATTTTGGCAAATAGTCAATATGTCATCTGGTATTTTTTTTATCCAACCAAATTAATCCGGACTTTATCTCGTCAAATATATAGAATGACGGTTAGGGTTAAGATGCGGTTTTATGTAAGGATGAGGGATTAGGGTTTGGTCAAGGATTGAAGTTTAGGGTTAGGGTTGTGCGCCTTGATGATGCTTTCGACATTCGGCATGCAACTGTAGCTGACTTTCAGCGTTTTTCTGTTGAATATCTTGTTGAATTTTGATTTCTTTGGGGAGTGCTTATCAACAACCCTCCATTCAGCAAAAACGTCGCAACCAACATCGGCAGATCGTTCCTGAGGCTTGTTGATAAGCACTTCCCAAAGAAATCAAAATTCAACAAGATATTCAACAGAAACACGCTCAAAGTCAGCTACAGTTGCATGCCGAATGTCGCAAGCATCATCAAGGCGCACAACAAGCAGATTTCATCCACGGACGGCCAAACCAAGCCGAAAACCTGCAACTGCCGAAAAAAAAATGTGTGCCCCCTACAAGGAAACTGCCAGGCTGGCAGTATCATCTACAGTGCCAAAGTCTCCGGCCCAGAAAGCCCTAAGCAATTATATTGGGACTCACCGAGCCCCCGTTCAAGCTGAGGTACGGCAACCATCTACAGTCCTTCCGACATGAGAAGCACAAAAACAGCACAGAACTCTCCAAACACATTTGGCAACTCAAACACCAAAGCACCCCATTCACCATCGAGTGGTCGATCTCCAGCAAGGCCCAGGCGTACTCAAGCGAAACGAAGAAATGCAACCTGTGCCTAACTGAGAAGCTTGCCATCATCAACGCCGAGAAACAGACACTCCTGAACAAAAGACCAGAACTCATCTCCAAATGCCGCCATGAAAACAAATTCTACCTCTGCAACTTCAAAAGTGACTATACTTAAATAATTACATTTTTATGTACTAGCACCTTGGTGGAGACTATTTTGCGATACCCTCTTCCATGTTTAAAATTCCATCGCAGTACCTGAGCAATTACAATAGCCCCTTCACCCATGAGTAAATCTTATTGTTTTGTATTGTATTGTATTAGTTAAGTCTTATTTTGAACGTATTGTAACGAAACCGGAACTCTGTCGAATACTCCCCAGCAGCTTATCTTGTCAGGATTGCCTTCTGCTGGTAGTTTTTCCTAGTCCGGTACCAATCTCGCCGTGGATCCGTTTGGCAGAGATATACTACCCCGTTGACCTTGCACCACCTCTCGACCACCGTCCAATTGAAACTACCCGGTCGTGATAGATCAGCACTGCACCATTGTCTACCCCAGACCACCGACCACTTATCCACCTAAACAGCAACCACTAGTCCACCGAAAGAACAACACCTGGTATTGTCTAGTGCCAGAATGCACAAGACTCAACAAAGACAATTCCAACCATGGTCGTCACCTAAAATCAGACTTCAACTTTAGGTTTCCCCATGGCAGGACATGCAAACGATCATCTCAATCATTTCGTTGCACGCAATACTTTATTGGGCAAATATCCAAACATAATCTTATTGCCTTACAATGTAAGTGTGCCCAGTGGGCGACGGCAATTTACGTAGACTATGACAGGAAGCTCATAGGCACATGCGACACTTGATTTATATACACATTTTTTAGACATTTGTTATTCTCGTTAGGGTTTCTAATAATTACGTAAACATTGATATAACTTCACTTTCCAATATCAGATTGAAACAAACCATATATCAAATGAAAGCACTTATTTTTATCTATAAAACTAAGAAAAAGAGAACAAGTAATTAGGCATGGTAGAAAAGTAATTGGACTAAAACTGTCAAAAACATGAACAATCAAACATTCTTAAAATTGACACGTACTATTATAGCATTGTATATTTAACTTAAATTACGCCATCTACGTCGAAACAGCTATCTACGAAATGAAACCAATTTCGTGACACAACTCCCTTATTTTCCTTAGCTCGGTCCCCGAGCGATATCTAACAACAATTTACAAACTGCATATAACACATTTACAGAAAATAACGTCCATGGGCATCCAGGTATCCTTCCCACCGGAACCAACGGTTCTAAGTTCATGCAGTACTGACTGAATTCTTTAACGAGAACTATCAGTGTCAGTTTGAGTTTCAGCATTCTTACTAGCAATTTCAGTCCACTCACTAGCCCATGCAGTCTCCGACGCCATTTTCCTAGATGAATATCGCAAGTCAAGTGGTGAAGGGGACCTTTCGTCGTTATCCAACTCTTCTTCTGGTTCGGGCGTAGATTGTCGGCTATGTCGAGAGGAAGCTTCCGATCCATCATGCTGTGGAGACTCCGGGGTCTTTTGACATGACGATTTCGTTGGGTCTCTGTGGGGCGATTTGGATTTTCGTCGCGATGAGCGGTAACGACGTGGTGACCTCCCTCGAGGTCGGTCCAATCTTGGATCATCACGTGGTGGCGACCGCCAGTCCATTCTTACATGACGCCACGATGCATCAGCCTTTTCAGAGGTCCCTGTTATTGGCGTGGAAGTGGGTTTGCATCTTGGCGAAGAAACAGGCGTTAAGCTGTGTTTTCTCACGGGAACCACAGCTACAGCGTGGGCTCCCTGATGCCGCTCCATCTCAGTCTTCCTACCCGTGCGATAATCGCATTGACCGCAATGATACTTCCGGATATGCACTTCCCGCTTGTGTCTTTGCAAAGAGTCTTTCTTCTCGTAACTTTTAGTACAAGAGTCACATTGAAAGAAGTGGGTAGTCGTACGTCGGGCATCAACGTCCTTGTCTCCCTGTTTGTCGGATGGCATGTTCCTGCTTGCACTGGTTTCAGTGGGCATCGTCTGGTTGCACATTTCTGTGCCCACTTCTTCCACCGCTGACAATGAGGCAATGGCAGTGCCTGCCTTTATGTTCCTCTGTTCCTTGGTTGGATTGAACACCCTGACAGGCAACACGTCTTCATCTGCCTTCACGACAGATCTGGCAACGATGGGTCCCTTTTTCCATAATTCGGTTGGGTTCACAGGAGATTCTACCAGTCCTTCACAGTGTGCTACCTTTTTACCTGTTACTCTGTCTGCTAGCACAATTTCGTGTCCTGGAGGAATTGAGTATTCCTTCCCCGCTACTATCCTTCTGCAGAATGATTCTCCTTCACTATCTAGGCATGGAATTATGCCCCACTCGGTCCTCAATTCCATCTTCTGGCAGTCAAGTACAGCATTAATTTGAACTAGAAAATCTAGCCCAAGAATGCCTTCGTTCTTGAGGCTGGCCACAGTAACCATTGTAGTGACAAGTGAATCTCCGATCTGCACTTCCAGTCTTGATGTACCTCTGGTCCTCAACGGGGTCCCATCTGCTTGTAGTACCACGCTGGTCACTGGTAATAACTCAGGTCTTCTATTATCCTCTATCTGGTCAAACACCTTATCTGAAATCAAAGTGTTGGTTGCTCCAGTGTCGATCAGTAATTTCAAGGGCTGTCCATTGATTTTCCCTTCCAGGAAAAGTCCTTTCCTGTTAGGATCCTGAGACGAGCCAACTCTGGTCTGCTCCTCTTCTTCTGTCATCCCATTTGCAGTTGCCCACTGCAAGTTTGTATTCGCTTTCTCTGCTGCTGAAGGTGCTGTTCCTCCCCTAACTTTCCTTGGATAAGGACATTGGTTCCTCCAGTGTCCCAATTCATTACAGTTGAAACACCGGTTATCTCTGCTGCTTTGCTTTGCTTTCTCTGCTGCTGAAGGTGCTGTTCCTCCCCTAACTTTCCTTGGATAAGGACATTGGTTCCTCCAGTGTCCCAATTCATTACAGTTGAAACACCGGTTATCTTCCCGTTCCGAGACTTTAGTTGGCATGGTTTGTTCCGGTCTCCTATCTGGTACATCTGGTTTAATCGTATTCCTCCCATTTCTCATGTCTAAGGCATCTAGTACCTTCTTTACTATCTCATCGATAGTAGGATTCCTTGGTTGCTGTTCTCGGATGGCTGCAACCTCACACTCTTCCAGTGCTCGACTGTACGTGGTTGAACGCTTCACTTCATTTCTCTGACCCTCCATCCTCAGGAAGGCCTCTGTATTTAAAGCTGCTTCCACGGCATCATCAAGCGTGCGAGGTTGAGCACGGAACAATCCTTCTCTTATTTCTGGTGTTACTACGGCATCCAGAAAATGCCCACGGGCTAGTCGGTCTTGTCCTTTTTCGTCGAACTCGGGGTAGGACAAAGCACACAGCTCCCGTATCTTTTGTCCTAATTCCTGAAGACTTTCCTTTGGTTGCCGACGATGCTGTCTCAACTCTGCTAGGTATACCTCAGCTTTGCCTCCAAGACCAAACCGGTTCCTGAGTCTGTATACCAACTCGTCGTACGTCAAATCCACTCCAGGCTGTTGGGTTAACAACTTCACAGAAGATCCTCTCAAACTTGCAGCAAGAAACTGCACTGCTTCTACTTTGGTCCATCTGTTTACTCCAGCACATGCCTCAAAATGGTGCAAGTAATCCTCGACAGGAGTGTGACCGTCAAATCTGTCTGGTACCATATGCGGCCGTCTGCCGATTACTGCATCATTTGCCCTCCCCACATCCTGCATAGGTGGAGAGAAAAGCGGTGGTGTAATGTGAACTCCGGTTCCTGCAGTAGGCAGCCGCCTACTTTGTTCTCGGGGCGTTGAACTAAATCTAACCCACTGTGCCGCTGGCATCTGTGAATCTGCTGTTGGTCCTGATGCAGTTTGTCCACTCAGAGTTGGGGAAAATGCCTCCTGGCGACCTGGTTCTGAGTCTGCAACTGGTGCCTGCCTCATCGAAGCACGTAGTTGCTCCATCATTTGATCTATTTCTGTCATACTGCTTTCTAAATGCGTCATCATTTCTCCTGGCGTTGGTCGATTCTGCATATTTCTTCCTTGTGCCATTGTCACTGGATCCCACTTCTGACACCACATGTAACGAAACCGGAACTCTGTCGAATACTCCCCAGCAGCTTATCTTGTCAGGATTGCCTTCTGCTGGTAGTTTTTCCTAGTCCGGTACCAATCTCGCCGTGGATCCGTTTGGCAGAGATATACTACCCCGTTGACCTTGCACCACCTCTCGACCACCGTCCAATTGAAACTACCCGGTCGTGATAGATCAGCACTGCACCATTGTCTACCCCAGACCACCGACCACTTATCCACCTAAACAGCAACCACTAGTCCACCGAAAGAACAACACCTGGTATTGTCTAGTGCCAGAATGCACAAGACTCAACAAAGACAATTCCAACCATGGTCGTCACCTAAAATCAGACTTCAACTTTAGGTTTCCCCATGGCAGGACATGCAAACGATCATCTCAATCATTTCGTTGCACGCAATACTTTATTGGGCAAATATCCAAACATAATCTTATTGCCTTACAATGTAAGTGTGCCCAGTGGGCGACGGCAATTTATGTAGACTATGACAGAAAGATCATAGGCACATGCGACACTTGATTTATATACACATTTTTTAGACATTTGTTATTCTCGTTAGGGTTTCTAATAATTACGTAAACATTGATATAACTTCACTTTCCAATATCAGATTGAAACAAACCATATATCAAATGAAAGCACTTATTTTTATCTATAAAACTAAGAAAAAGAGAACAAGTAATTAGGCATGGTAGAAAAGTAATTGGACTAAAACTGTCAAAAACATGAACAATCAAACATTCTTAAAATTGACACGTACTATTATAGCATTGTATATTTAACTTAAATTACGCCATCTACGTCGAAACAGCTATCTACGAAATGAAACCAATTTCGTGACAGTATTGTAGATTGTAGAGTAATCATGTACTTTTAATAATGCTGCCAGTGGTCGCTCTCAAGGCGTGAAACTCGGAGTTGCAACCATGTTCTATTAGTCTGCCTTTTCCAATATATATTTTGCTCTGCCTATAAGCATTGAGCACTGTACGGAGGAATAGACCAAATCTAAGTATATATATATATATATATATATATATATTTTTTTTTTTTTTTTTTTTTTTTTGGGGGGGGGAGTAAATTTTGCAAGTGCTATTTCCGAAGTGGCCTATTCTATGAAGGCAATTACTACAGATAGGTGCCAGTGAGTCAACGAAATGTTTGCTATGTTTATTTCGCATTCACTTTTCGTAGGACGCCACTGCCACACGATGCGTCAAAGACCGAACCAATTATTGACGCAGACCAGCGTCAGCTAAAATAACGTCCCATGTTCAACATGCATTTTTTTTTGCTCTTTTGACTCTTTTGACTTTAACGAATTTTTAAAATAACGTTGATATATTATATATTCAAACAGTCTATTTTTTAATCTTTTATTTTGACTATTTAAATCATATATCAACTTGAGGTGCACTTGGCAGAGGCTCGCTTTTCTTTTTTTCCGGTTTTGATGAAAACATTCCTCAAGACTGTACGATTCCCCTCTCTTTCTATTTTTCTTGTTCTACTCTATCCTTCTCTACCCCTCTACCCCTCTCCTCCTCTCCTTCAATCTTTCGTATATTCCTGTATCAACTCTTCTTTCTTTTTTCTTCTTCCTTCTATTCCTCTTTCTAGTCATGTCTTTCTCTCTCTCTCTCCTTTTTTGATGACACAGAAGGTTTTTAATATTTGTAATATATTTAAATTTTGATGTAATATATTTAGATTTTGATGTAATGTTTGTAATATATTTATATTTTGATATAATATTTGATTTTCATTTTGTTTCATTATGCATGATTTATAGTCGTACGTTTTAGACATTCATATTTTGATGTTTATTGTGTTTTTTTATTGACTTTGTAAATTGAATAATTTCAGCTTCCCAGCTGCATTTTCTTTTATTGCAATAAATCGAATCAAATCAAATCAAATAAAAAAAGTTATACTTATGACGAACCTGTCTAGCACTACAGGTGCATCCTTTCTGGCCTCTTCCGTTTGGGATCCTAGGATGTAGTTACATACAGTGTAGAAAGCTGCTTGGACCAGTTTGTTCTGCTTGTCAAAGGTCTCCCTGAGGTGTTGGATACAAGATGGCGGAGACTTGAGGTGAGTGCCACCGATGGCATTGCTGAGACGCAAGCTGTGATTAGATATACCTGGATAAAAAAGCGGGATAAAATGATGTTAGCATTTATTTATTTATTTATTAAGTTTTTATTTCAGTAGGGTAGTTCCATTCAAGCCAAAGAAATGTAATGGCCTGCTCTCCAAGGAAGCCCTACATTATACAGGTACATCAAAATAACATCACATTTAATACAAAACAACACAAAGTTAACACAGAACCGTTTTTAATAGTATAATAATTTTTTTTAAATGGATGCTCTAAACGAATATATTACAAAATTATTTTAAATAACAACAATAACCAGGGCCTACAGCCCATTTATTCATTATCTTTATAATAAAAGAAAATCTAGAACAAAAACAAATGAATACTAGATTTGGGAAGAAAAAAACAACTAAAAAAGAAGAAGAAAAACAAAACTAATGGGAGATTAAACTAGACCCCCCCCCCATCCCAATGAACAAAACCAATAAGGCAGCTAAAATCTATCAACATTTTACATGTTTGGACTTCCAAAGAGTGTGGGATAAAGATCGGCAACATATTTTAAATAGAGGCAATGAACTACTTGATTGAATATTTAAAGGGAATTTGTTGAGCATGGTTCTGCGTGTCGCAATAGCATTTTCATATGAATTGGGGGCGAGCGCAATGTAAATATTAGAATATGCTACTATTCAGTCATTCATTCAATTCATTCCATGTATATATTTGTTCAATGTCATTCAACGTGGATATTTGCTTTTGCTCACATGTAATATAAAGGCTCAAACAAAGTTTAACCAAGAACAGAAATAATATGATACAAAACATGGATACATTTTGGAGATGACAAAAATAAAATAGCCATACGTAATAATGATTCTCGTTTGATTATAGCTTCTTGGGTTTCCTTTATAAAGGTAATACAACGTTTTTGGATATTTTGAAAATTGGATGGATAGTGATTCTTTACAAGTTTGGTATATTTGGATGCCCCTGTGTATGTATTATATGCAATAGAAAATGTAGCCCCTAAAACACTTCTGCTTTTGAGAGAACTTGAATATAAAAAGTTACCGGTGCTCCCGGTAAATTTTGATAAATTTCAAATAGCGCCTACGGCCGTACAATGGTAGCTGCGACCATGAAACTTTCAGAATATTATGTAGTTGTGATATATAATTTTCAAATGGGAATAGCCGATCGATCAATTGTTAGTCAATTATAGCTTAATTAATATCTTGACCTTGAGAGGGAGCTATACAACATAAAGGGTTTATAATTTACAATTTAAAACTTTAGGCTCGATTTCAACCGCAACAACGATAAACTGAATATTGTAGGATCGCATATGCTTCCAATATGTTCATTTGAACCAAATTCATGACCCCATACCAACATTTTGTATTTCCTCTAAGTTACGTAATTAAAGTGTCGCCATGCATATTTATCAATACAAATCTTTTAACACCATACACATAGAAAATTAAACTGAATTGAAGTATATCAGAATAAATCTGCTAAATTGAAAACACAAATACTGATTCATATATGGGCCAATGATTACAGTGTACCACACCGTAATAATTAATTTCACTAAATATTCATTTGACTAATTTCCTAAGAAACGCCGGTAACAAAATGGTGGCATAGCTGCAAAATTGTGCAATTTATCAAATTGTGCACATATTTTGTGAAGATACCTATACTGATCAATGTCAGATATGAACGCGCTTCCATAAACGGTTTAATGGGGTAATTTTCCATGCAAATTGTCAAGATGATTTTGTTCTAGTACAATTCGACAAGTAATTAAAAAAAATACAGTAGGTCTCTTAATTTTAAAGGATATACTTTTGTAACAACTTAACATTTGTGGTGTAAACCGTGCAATCGTCTTGCAGCAGAGATGGTGATAGGATTTCAGCCTTCAAGTTAGCTTTAATGACTGACTTGAATTAATTATTATTTAGCAGTTCGCCTTAATGCAGAAGGGTCAAATGACGTCAAGGGAGTGACGTCTCTTGTTCGAACATGAACCTTCCATGTCGTACAGCGGCGAGTGATTGAAGCAGGCTAGCGAATATTATAACTTTATTATAGTTATATTGAAGTTTTGTCATAAAATGATGAAAAGTAAGGCAATAAATAAAATACAAGTAGACCACTTCGCTGCCTGAATATGCTTAGAGGTTGTCCCTTGAGACCCTCACCCCCCCCCTCCCCTCACGCCTCTTTCACCAATACCCCTCCAGTGACTTCTTTAATAAACTGCATTTCCTGGGGGTGTTTCACGAACTTAACTCTAAGTTGAACTTAAAAATTATGGAGAACCATTTGTAGCCTCGTAATGAAATATATTCAAAAGCAAAAGATTTTATTTTAGACTTTTCATAAATTCCACATCAAGAACATGAAATCTCCCATGATAACAGAAAATATGAATGATTTGAATCAACATTTTATGCATTTTAGAATAACTTTTACAAAATATTTTCAAAGATACCAACGCCTTTCCATAATTGTTAAGTCCAACTTAGAGATAAGTTCAACTAAGGATATTTGTGAAACACCCCCAGGACTGCATTTCCTAGGTTTGGATGGGAAAAGGATCTGAAATTATTATATAGCATACATGTAATCGTGGTCATGATTAAAATACAGCCCTAATGCGATTTTAATTTTAAATTCTTATTTTTAAGTCACAGTGCATGAGATTTGTCTTCAAAGATTAAAGCATTTCATGAATGGGGTTCAGTGTCAAAAATGCTTTCCGAATGTACGTATTGATGGAAGTAACCGGAGTACCCACTGACCTGCATCACATGTTCCTTCCATAACAATCACTGGATGATTTAACTTTGTCTGGTTACCATGGTTACAAACTGGTAACACTGCTAGTTGATGTTGGGCTATTTCCATTAATTGACCAGCCTCGGGTAGATAGTCGCACTAGGGTCAAATCATTCAACAATGTGTTAACTGACATAATTGCAAGTATCTGACGTACAAAGCAAAATTTAAATAAAAAGAAGTTTGACAATTAAAACAAAAAAAGCAATTTATGATGCAATCTATAAAGACTGATGCCTATATAGACATACATATCCCGTCGGATTATTAAAGGTGATCGTTCTGCGATTAATATTGAATGATTTTAATGAAATGGCCTATATGGTATTATTACGTTTTATTTAAACAGGGTAGACCCGTCAGTAATCCAAGTACTGTATCTTACAATAGTGCTTCACACCTCAGAAATATCTAATACATTCTTTTTTTTAATGATAGGATTTCCGGTTTGAATGAAATACATGCAAAACATTTGACAATGCACATATTTTGACATCATTCAACTTTAAAGTGTGCAAATTTTAGTCTTGTTCGAGTTTTAAACTTTAGAGATATTGGCAAGCATTATTGCCTGTACGACACCCATGGTTAGTTATAAACAAACAATTAAATGTGAAAGTTAGAATATCTTAAAGACGGAAGCCAATCAGCCATTATAAGTGTTACCCCATTTTCAGAGATCATAATAGATTGGTCTAGATTGGATGCTTGTTTAAAAAGCATTTTGGCTGTAGACCAGTGTAATTGATGCTGATTCTTTTTTTCTTCTTCGACTTAGCCCCCATCCCCCTCCTCCCATCCCACCACCCTCCCTCCGTTGTCTCGTCGTTTCAATCACCTTGGAGAGTATGTTCATAGCATCACGAAACCCATGAAACACATTGTTGTTCTTTCTTGTAAGATATGCGGGATGGTAGCCCAATCTCTCCACCACAACCAGGCTCTCCTGGACCTCTTTAACATACTCCTCAAGCAACACGATGGTTTGAGTACTTCTGCCATTGGGTAGAATACGGCATTTGAAATACGCCGCCTGTCTGTACTTCAAGGCTAGATTGTGGAGGATGCCTTCGTGATCCTTCGGGTAAGCCAAGGGTAGAACTACCGTGAATCCCCGCTCGAAGTGATGTGGTCTGCCGGGAAAATAGGAGAAGTTCTTGAAGATATCGCAGTCCGGGAAGGTTTCACGAAGATCTGCCAGGAGTAACTGATTGCTTAGGCAATTCTGGACGGTGTCTTGCTGGGTATCTAGCGGATTGTATGCGGTAATTGAATACATAAAACATCCCAGACCTTGGTGAAATCGAGAGACAAAGTCAGCCACAGGGGTTAATAGTGGCTTAATTGCCACCGTACTATCAACTACCCGTTCTTTCGTATCGTCCAAACCACCATGTTGCTGATTACATGTGTCATTGTCGCCGAATTCATTGATTATCCTCTCAAGCTTCAGTTCAGCCCGTCTGAAATCACAAGACGTGCCTTGCTCGGAGTCGGGTGTACTCGTGCCTCCATCCTGCGAAAAATACTCGATGTTACAAAAATAAACAACTCCTTTGTCAGTTTCAATGGCCGATACACAGTCTAGCCAGTTCACTTCCTCGTCTGTATCTTTCTTCTCCCCATCCATATCGGATAAGCTACAGCTAGAGTTTAACAATGGTGCTGAGAGACCTGCAGGTTTCAGATCGTTTTTATAATGAGAGCTGTCCATAACACAACGTCATTGCACGTTGAACGTGTCACTCTACCAGCTGGCACCAGAAGATCTTGTTATGACGGGCAATCGAATCAATTTTAAGTTTAACTCAACAGATTCCTCCACGTGTTGGGTCATGTTCTATTATGAATGACGAGTGAACCATTTCGATACGCTCCATGCATCCCTAGTCGATCTACGGTAATCGGAGCTGCCCATATGCAACACACATGTAAAACAAATTGCCCCACCCCCGAGAATACATTTCTTAATACGCCCGACAGACGACCAAGTTCATGGCCGCTAGACAGGTCCCGCCAATAGTGATTGCATCACTTTCGCGTAGGAGGCCTGTTGCATGCATGATGAAACAAATCACGTTTTACATGCGTGTGCGTGCATTGTTTGTATGCAAACACGCAGAGATGAATACCCTTCTCGTGTTTGACTGGTTTTACACGCATGTACTTGATGTAAAAAGTTCTCCCTTTACGGGGTCTGACCACTTAATTGGCGGAAGGGCCAGCAAGACCGAACCGTGAATAAAGTTCCGCGAGACCACGGGCCTTCGGTCAACCGGGCTGTAGCCCAGCTTTTACGAATCAAAGCTATTAAATACCACCGCCGCTACTACTACTACTGCTGATGATTACGGTTATTATCATAATTCATAATTCCTTTGTAATACTTGTCATAAGATACAAAGCGCATATAATATATATACTTACAACCAAAGAGAGAAAGTAAACAATGGCATACGAACATACATTAATTGAAAAAGAAACAAAATATTTAGGACACTTCTTGAATTCTGTGATACTTTGTGACATTTTTTTTTCACAGGGATTTCCATGTTCTTTGGGCAATGTTTGAAAAAGCCTCCATCATCACCTACGTTTTTTTTTTACTGGTTCGAGGGACGGTAAGTCAAGTGTATTACTCGTATTACTGGGCGTGTTCACACGGATTAGATCACCTAGGTTTACCTCGGTGTGAACACAACTCTTACTTTCTGAATGAATCCTGCCACTTCCAAAACCTCTACGTGATCGCGTTCGTCAATAAACTCGCGACTCTTGGTCACAAAATGTGGTCTGTGTCATATCGTATATGGACCTCCTATATTGTGTTCTGAAAAAGGGTGTTATAATGACATTTTTTCAGTGAAATATGTGCTTGTTTCACAGGTTAGGCCCTGATTTGTTTAAATGAAAATATCTAATAAAGACGCAGTATTCTAAGAATTTTATTGAGGAATATAAAAAAAAACTTGCCCCTAATAAACTTGACATCCTTCAATTTATAGTATGAAATCTTCAGTCCGATTCAAGCTTCAACTTTCGATTCACCTTCAAATGTAATGCAGCTTGTAATTGTTCAAAACTCACCCGCCTCCAGACAAATGATTTAAAGGAAACTTAACCCCCCAAAATAAGTGTAGGTATTCTGAAAATGAGATGAATTCCTGCCCTTTCATGTATAATATTCCTTACGAAAATGTCCAAGAGATATTACTATGAAGATATTCCTGGCATGATGTGGTGCCTTTTAGCATGACATGGGCGCAGCCATTTTTCTTAAAAATGTGACGTACCAGTTGAAGTTGTACATGTAACATGTATCATACACCAAGCTTTAGTTGGAAAGAATTTTTAAATCAATAACGAAACCTTTACTTTTCAATAAGGAAAATCATAACTGAGAAGATAGAAATTATATTTGGTGAAAAATAAATAACAGGGGAACATTATTGTAACTAACTTCATTTATAAATAAAACACTATAGCAGTTCACAAATCTATTTCATTTATGAGAAACCTTTACCCTAGAAAAGCACCAACCTATGCAATTCGCGTTCTGGCAATTGTAGTACAAAGGATAATAGCAGGTAAATGAAATGCTTCATTACCACACACGTCTGGGAAGGAAGCACCCATAAATTTGAATACATTAACTTGCTAAACGACTTCGCATAGTACGTCACCTATAATCAAGAAAATGGCGATGCCCATGTCGTGCTGAGAAACTGTACATTATTCTTGCTTTTTGCCTCTCTCTCATACACTTTGGTGGGGAATCTTGAAGATTAATGGGCAATAATATAATAAATCTCTGAGAATAGGTAAAGTTATTGGGGGGGGGGGGGCTCGGTTTCCTTTAAGGTTTGAAATTTGTCAATATTTCGGTCAACAAACCATTTTCGTTATGCAATTAAAATGTAATGCATAATTCTTTGTAAGTGCTATGTTTCAAATTATTTCATTAACCTGTTACAAATAATTTCAATTGTCAGAATGCGAATGCATACATTATTATTAATGCTAAATATATTACTCATTGCGGATATAGTATCGAAAATAATATCGCTAGTGATATTCGTTTGTCTCGCAATGTGGTCAATAAGGAATCTAAAAGATCACGACGTTTCGTATGCTACTGCAATACTTCGTCAGGTGATAAAAACTGTTGTAAGCAAGGGTCTTTTATACTTTACGGGACGACCGTAAAGCGGTCTAAAATTCGATCGATAATTGGAACAATAACGCCCAATGCCTATTGGTCGACGCACACGGTGATCGACCAATCACCAAGGCCGCTGGTTCGGCCGCTGGTTCGGCTGATGCACCAGGCCTATTGGCCGACGCATACGGTACTCGACCAATCAACGGGCCGCTGGCTCGGGCCGTCTGCTGAATGGAATCGACCGTTGTTGGCTGGCAGGACGGCGAGTGTCATGGCGGCGTATCGTCCGCATCCAAAATTCGGGGATATCGATCCCGTTGTCTCTGTTGAAATTAGGATTGAGACGGATATTGATAGCTTCTTTTACCCTCCGTGTATACCAATGCCGTTCTTGGGAAAGGCACCGTGTGCGTCGACCAATAGGCATTGGGCGTTATTGTTCCAATTATCGATCGAATTTTAGACCGCTTTACGGTCCTCCCGTAAAGTATAAAAGACCCTTGCTTACAACAGTTTTTATCACCTGACGAAGTATTGCAGTAGCATACGAAACGTCGTGATCTTTTAGATTCCTTATTGACCACATTGCGAGACAAACGAATATCACTAGCGATATTATTTTCGATACATTATTATTGTTGCTGGATAGGACAAAGATCATGGCTTTTGCTACCTAACAACACGGAATGTATGCAATTCGCATTTCGCAATACAATTATTCGTCACAGGTGAATGGAATAATTTGTAGCGAGGCACTGTATTACAAAGATGTATGCATTACATTTTCTTTACATTACGAAAAGTCGAAAATGGTCTACTGAATCTGGTTTCGCCGAGGCCACTGGCCCGTCTCCGTGTTCTCGTGGTTAAAGGGGAAGTCCATACTAATATTAATTGAGTTGGTTTTGAAGTTGCTATCAATCATACATATATTCCAGTATTCATTCATTATTCATTTATTCATTCATTCTTCCATTCATTCATTCATTTCTCCTTCTTCTATAATCACACATTCTCTCTCTCTCTCTCTCCCTCTCTTCCTTTCTCCCTCTCCCCCTCCTCCCCCCCCCCCCTCAGTCTCTCCTCACAGCAATAAGGTAAACAAGTAAGGCACACGAAAATTCAAAAAGTAATTGATAATTAGTTTACATTAATACGTTTTATTTGTTATACATTTTACACTTTCATTTAAATTCTTCTTAGAAGATGCATGTATGAATAGATAATGCGATACAGACATCAAATTGTAAAATTGCTTAAAACAGCGTAATACACATAGAGCTAAAGGGACATAGTAAGTTACCATTTTCATCATCTCGATATGAACTTCCGAAATACTATTTACATATCATCTACATTGTAAAGATATGTTAGGAGTTACAGTATCAACGGAGACCAATAAGTTAAAAAAATAAAGTTACCTAGAGCTCAGCAAGCTGGGGGATCTAAACAAAAATCGCATATTATTCGATTAATACAAACATTTTGATAGACAAAAAAACTTTATAGGAAGGCATTATACTCCGATATAAATCAGACCCTTGTAGGAGGGTCGTGGTCTAGTGGATATGTCACCGGACTGTGGATCACATGGTTCGACGGTTCGAGTACCACCGCGGCACTTGCGTCATTTGGTAAGTTATTTATCTACATATGCCACTCTCCACCCATTGTTAAATGGATAGTAGGTTGGATGCAACGTTTATGTGGTTGGATAGGCATGTTTGTGTTTGTAAAATGGCACCTGGCCAGAATACTCCCCAGGGAGTGAAGCGTGTGCACTATTATGTGCAGATAAGCAATTGAATCCAAAGGCATGGGTCATAATAATTACAATGTAAAGCGCTTAAAATGTAGCGTATTAGCGCTAGACAAATATGACTATTATTATTATGTTATTATTATTATTCTAATTATTATTGCAAAAATATCATTATAATGGTTAGTATCATCGTATGAATAAAAAAAATTAAAGCAATTTAGAATTCTGGTAATCAGAAAGTAAGCATAATATAAACGAGCCTCTACTGGGGAAAACCCGTCACTTGATCAGTAGGTAAGAATGATATATGAACGGCCCTCTAAAGAGAAAGATCTGCCTGGTGGTCAGTAGAAATATGATGTATGAACGAGCCTCTAAAAGGGACATCCGTCTGGTTATCACTTGATGAGCATGATGTATGAACGAGCCTCTAAAGGAAAAAATCTGTCTGGTGGTCAATAGAAATATGATGTATGAACGAGCCTCTACAAGTCAGTAAACAAGATGTGTGAACAAGCCTCTACAGTACAGTGAAGCATCCAACTGGCGATTAGTCGGTAAGCATGATGTATGAACGAGCCTCTACAGTGAAACATCCGTCTGGTGATAAGTCGGTAAGCATGATGTATGAAAGAGCCAGTGCAGTGAGCTGTCTGGCGATTAGTCGGTAAACATGACGTATGAACGAGCCTCTACAGTGAAACATCCGTCTGGTGATCAGTCGGTAAGCATGATGTATGAAAGAGCCAGTGCAGTGAGCTGTCTGGCGATTAGTCGGTAAACATGATGTATGAATTTGCCTCTACAGTGAAACATCCGTCTGGTGATCAGTCGGTAAGCATGATGTATGAAAGAGCCAGTGCAGTGAGCTGTCTGGCGATTAGTCGGTAAACATGATGTATGAATTTGCCTCTACAGTGAAACATCCGTCTGGTGATCAGTCGGTAAGCATGATGTATGAAAGAGCCAGTGCAGTGAGCTGTCTGGCGATTAGTCGGTAAACATGATGTATGAATTTGCCTCTACAGTGAAACATCCGTCTGGTGATCAGTCGGTTAGCATGATGTATGAAAGAGCCAGTGCAGTGAGCTGTCTGGCGATTAGTCGGTAAACATGACGTATGAACGAGCCTCTACAGTGAAACATCCGTCTGGTGATCAGTCGGTAAGCATGATGTATGAAAGAGCCAGTGCAGTGAGCTGTCTGGCGATTAGTCGGTAAACATGATGTATGAATTTGCCTCTACAGTGAAACATCCGTCTGGTGATCAGTCGGTAAGCATGATGTATGAAAGAGCCAGTGCAGTGAGCTGTCTGGCGATTAGTCGGTAAACATGATGTATGAATTTGCCTCTACAGTGAAACATCCGTCTGGTGATCAGTCGGTAAGCATGATGTATGAAAGAGCCAGTGCAGTGAGCTGTCTGGCGATTAGTCGGTAAACATGATGTATGAATTTGCCTCTACAGTGAAACATCCGTCTGGTGATCAGTCGGTTAGCATGATGTATGAACGAGCCTCTACAGTGAAACATCCGTCTGGCGATCAGTCGGTAAGCATGATGTATGAATGAGCCTTTACAGTGAAACATCAGTCTGGGGATTAGTCGGTTAGCATGATGTATGAACGAGCCTCTACAGTGCAGTGAGCCGTCTGGCGATTAGTCGGTAGGCATGATGTATGAACGAGCCTCTAAAAAAAGACACCCGTCAGGCAATCATTCGGTAAGCATGAGATCGGGCGGTAAGAGGATGTACGATGGGTCACACCAACTCGCTGGGATTTTTTTTCAGGACATGGTCCAGAAGGCGGATGAATCATAGGTGTGCTTACACACCGAGTCAATTCTGCAGGAGGATCATAGATGCTCGTCGGTAAGTATTCCGCGATACTTTCAGTCGTTGCCATATTATGATACAGTTTTCGTATAGGGGGACAGCTCACGGTGAGGTGGCCCGTGTCCCATGTCTTGGTATCTGCAAGTTTGCTGTCGCTGCCATACTTGAAAGCGTATTCGCCCAGGCTGTTTTCTTGAGGATATCGCGGGGATAAATTCGTCTTCATTTCGTGTCTGTGAAAACTGGTCGAGTTGTGATTTACAGATCTCACGTTGTCCAAGGTGTTCCTTACGCTGCCATTATTTGTTAGGTTCAACATTGATTTACATTGGTGCACAGATTTACTTGGGGTCTTGAGAATATTTGTCTCTTCGTGGAACTGTGATGGAATTTTCTTGATAGGTAACTCCGAAGATCCCCAAGCCCTCTCTACCTTTGGCTTGAGGTCCGTAGTAGTTTCTCGAGGTGAACGAATGTGACAGTTTCTCTTGATATCAATTTGCGGCAGAGCAAGAACTTGATGTGTGCAGGTCGCTTTGGATGTTTTCTCTCTTCGCAGATGTTTTGGACAAAGACAAGGATCGGATTCTGAAAAGAAGTGCATCCCATTTATGTTTGCAAACTGACCTGGCGACTGTTGGCCTCCTTTGGACGAAGCGCGGTCTGCGGTACAAGATGGGCAAGAATTAACCCGTTTGACATCCTCTTTGTTCACATCTGAAATCTTTTCCAAATCAACCATGGAGGCAACATTCGTGAATATGTCGTTGACGCGAGTTTTGTCCAGTGCGTTATCTTCGAAATCACTTCCAGAATCCGATGAAACACATTCTTCGGCCACTTTGTGGGATATTCCTAGACTCGTGTAATAGCAATCTTGTAGCCATGTACAATCGGAAATGCATGATGGGACATTTTTACCACTGTGTATAAAAATTGAGGGAGTGACGTTGATCGTAGGACTACTCTCGTTGAAACATGTATTCTTTTTTAGTCCTGTGTTTATACACGTAACCGGTTTATCATTCACGATGCCGATAGTTAATCGTCTAACTTTCTTGTCTCTTGATTGAGTTTGGGTTGACATGGTAGCTGGTTTGTATACTCTGTGTCCTCTCGACTCCATGTTGCCTATATTGGGGATGTCGCGTCGTATGTTGCTAATTTCAGGTTTGACTAGAAGGTCGAAGAGTCCATTCTGTTATAAAAGACAAAGAAATCATGAAAAAATGTCACAAAAGATACACAACATCAACAATATGTGTCTCCTGTGCAATAAAATATCTTATAACCATATATTTAAAAGAAAAACTAATCAACAACTAACAGAATGACCTCTGAAAATTTAGATGCCTTTTGGACTTTTCACAGTATCCAAAGTACAACTTCTTTCTTCTGAAGAAAACATTGATATGTACATGTACCAACGAAGCGTGTTTAATAAAATTGCTTCAATTATAAACTGAAAATATGACAACCTGAAGCCCTTCTCTTTTATTAAATGATTTAAGTAGATAAGAATAATTTGTTAATATTTACCTATGTTTAACCATACACCAGACTATTACAAATATCCTGGTTGGATGTTGCACTCCGAGCATCTACTTGGAACGTTGGTTGTTGTAACTGCTGCAGCGTCAAATATTCATCTGTGAAGACCGAGTTAAAAAATACCATTTATACCGTATCTCAGGAAAGGTTTCAAGCTACGTCAATAAAACATGTAACTACGTCATATTGTGCACGAAACTTCGTTAAAACGCACGATGAATAGCACGCGTGTTGCTGAATCCATACAATATCAATAGCATAACCATTGGCGTAGCTCTGAGCCTCCGGGACCCAACACCAATTTGTGTCCTGCCAGTGTCACAAATAAGGAATAAAAATATGCTCATCTGACCGTAATTTATTGCCCTAAACCCCTGAGCTTCCGGGGGCTCTGCCCCCTGGACCCCACACCAATTCATGACCTGCCAGTGTCACAAATAAGGTATTAAATTATGCTCATCCGACGATAATTTGATGTATAAAACCCCTGAGCTTTTGGGGGCTCCGCCCCCTGGACCCAACACCAATTTGTGTCCTGCCAGTGTCACAAATAAGGGATCAAAATATGCTCATCTGATCGTAATGTATTGCCCAAAACCCCTGAGCTTCCGGGGGCTCCGCCCCCTGGACCCCACGCCAATTCGCGACCTGCCAGTGTCACAAATAAGGTATAAAATATGCTCCTCTGACGATAATGTTATGTATAAATCCCCTAAGCTTCTGGGGGCTCCGCCCCTTGGACCCGACATCAATTTGTGTCCTGCCAGTGTCACGAATAAGGTATCCTCATAATTTATGCTCATCTGACCGTAATGTATTGCCCAAAACCCCTGAGCTTCCGGGGGTTTCGCCGCGTGGACCCCACGTCAATTCGTGACCTGCCAGTGTCACAAATAAGGTATAAAATATGCCCATCTGACGATAATTTAATGTATAAATCCCCTGAGCTTCTGGGGGCTCCACCCCCTGGACCCAACACCAATTTGTGTCCTGCCAGTGTCACAAATATGGTATCAAAATATGCTCATCTGACCGTAATTAAATGCCTATACTCCCTGAGCTTCCGGTGGTCCACCCCTTGACCCCGCCGAGAAACGTTCAGCGGGGCCTGCATATAAGAGTGGGGGTGATGGGAATTGTTTTTTTTTGTCTACCCCCCCCCCCCCCCGCTTCCAAACGTTTTTGCCACTGCCGGTGTCACCATTACGTACCAATATTTGGCTCGCATAATTTCAAATTTGGCCCCCCCCCCCTAAGAAATCCTGGATCCGCGCCTGTCCCTACGGAATTCCGCGAAGATCGCGTCATTAACCTCCATCTTCACATGATCTTCCGCTTACGTTTTACGAAAGATCGTGTAACGCCATGCACCACCAGACCTAACGCGATCATCCGACGATTCGAAGTAAAGCCTCGGTCACAAATGCCATTACGAACTGATACGAACGCCGTACGAACAATTAAAAAAAAATGGAAATTCGAAAAGACAATGGAAAAACAGGGAGATTCGTACGAAATTATCGTTCGTACGAATCTTTGTGACCGTAGCATTAGGCGATAGATTCGAGATTATGAAATAAGGGAAGATTACAGTCATGTTACGGATCGACACCCATGATTTACAGTCATACTGTCAGAGGGATTCGAGATAATTCCAGACGTGCGTCATTGAATCCTTATAACGGTCACCAAGGCAAACATGTACGTCAATTCGCATGGTATCGTGATTAGTAAAGGAGAGAAAATTCTTACGAAACACCCCGATCAAACTTTTAATAAGTAGCAATTTTCCCCCATCATCGGTAATTTGTGAACAATAAAATACGTCTTTAACCTAATAAAATGCCTCTCTGCACGGCTCAGAACCTAGCGGACACGAGACGCGACGCTTTCCCCTTTCGTCATGATGTTCATGTAGAAGCAGAAATTCCCGCAGGCCTCGTCAAAATGATGCTATATGTTCTCTATCCTTAAACTTTTCGAGAAGAAAAAAAAAGCCCCGTTTTCAAAATGATACTTCAAATAATTCAAATGTTTGTGATACTGGTTACACACAAGTCGTCGTTTCGAGTGCTTTAGTCCCGGCATTAGTACACTTACTAAATCTGTGAAGAAAGCTTAGGCCCAAACTAGTTAATGCAATCACGCTCTTTTTTGATATTATTTTTACTGTAATTTTTCCACTTTCATTTGGCGCGTAAAAGTCGGCGCAGTCACTGACATAGTTTTATGTCAGGCAAATGACGAAATGTGTGCTCAGAATATAAGGAACAGACACGAGTTAGAAACGGATTCTACAAAAATGGTTGATCTAGATCTTTGGCATCAACAGGCGCGTAGCCAGGGGGGGGGGCGGTGGGGCGGTCGCCCCCCAAAAAAAACGCCGGCCAAAAAAAAAAAGAGAGAGAAAGAAAAAAAAAGGAAGACGACGTAGGAAGAAAAGGGGAAAAGGAGTCGAGAACGGTACAACGAATCGTCTTCTTTCTCTAATAATTTAATGAAACTTCAAAGTTTCCCCGCTTCGCGCGTAAAGGGGGAAATTGAGTTCAAATTAAGGATTAAGAGTCGAGAACAGAACAACGAATCGTCTTCTTTCTCTAATAATTTAATGAAACGTCAAAGCTTCTGCGCTTCGAAATAGGGGGACTGAATACAGATAAGGATTTAAGGGTCGGGAAAGGTACAACGAATCGTCTTCTTTGTCTAATAATACGTCAAAGCTTCCGCGCTTTGCGCGGGAGGGGAGGAAACTGAATTTAGATAAGGATTAAGAGTCAAAAATGGTACACCGAATCGTCTTCTTTCTCTAATAAATAAATGAAACGTCAAAACTTCCGAGGGGGACTGAATACAGATAAGGATTAAGCCGGGGTCGAGAAAGGTACAACGAATCGTCTTCTTTGTCTAATAATACGTCAAAGCTTCCGCGCTTGAATTCTGAATTCAGACAAGGATTATGAGTCGAGAAAGGTACAAGAATCGTCTTCTTTCAAAGCTTCCGCGCTTCGCGCGGGAGGGGGGGAAACTCCCCCCTCCCTGCACCCACCCCCCTAGGGAGCGCGCTACGCGCGATCTTTAAGTGATTCGCACGCTTTGCGTGCTCACTACCGCCCCCCTAAAATGAAATCCTGGCTACGCGCTTGGGCATCAAAGATGCTTAAGGATACATAATTCTGTAGATGACTAGATTTCACTAACTATTCTAATCTAATAATTGGAAAACAAAACCAGTAAATGGCGTTTTGACCAAAAGGGGCGGAGGGGGGGGGGGGGTAGGTGAGTGTCATGCAACCTAGACAAGTCTGCCATTCGAATTTAGGGCTATAACAAAAAATGTATTTACCATTCGACGATGGCAAGAATCAGTGAAAAATGAAAAGCAAGCTAAACAGCGAACAAACAAAAAAAACTCTTGCATGGCTTCTCTCCGACCCTCGAGTACCATTATCTTTAAAAAGGGAACCAGTGCATTATCGTACATTTTTTAATGAATAGATAATGAATTATATAGCATTAGATTACAAGTCATCTCCATTAAAAAAAGGAAAATCAGGGTAATAACATTTTGGCTAATATAATATTTTAAATATTGGACAGGATGGTTAACATGATGAATAGCGTATGAAATAGCATCTATGGAATAGCGTCTATTTCTTGTACACGGAAGAAATGGAAAAATACAAACTAAATTTCAAAACTAAATAAAATGCTTTTTTGGGCCTTGATTTAAGAGTCAATTGTTTCAGAAAAATCACGTTTTCTAAATTCGGTGCAATTTATTTTATTTTTTCATCAGAAAATTGAGCGAAAATATCCCGTTGATGATAAAGACATGCCACATCTAGCCATACAGTCCAACCCACCTTGCCCGCTAATTAGGGGAGTTTCCCTTCTAAAATGATGAAGATCCAATAGTTACAGAATCATACTGCTACAGCTGACCTGAGATTGCGGTAGAGGGACTTTTTTGCGGTAGTGATTCTAACTAGGGGCGTTAAAACTAACATTAAAAAGACAACTTAATGCCGAAATCTTTGCTAGCTCGCTTTGCTTCCTCGCAAAATACCATGAATCTCGTTGAAAACATTTGTTACTTAGTTTTGCAGATAATATCACATGAAAAAAACCAACGCCATAATTTTATTTTCATTCGACGAAACTCATTGTACCGAAAATATAAAGCTGTTTATAAATGGTCACCAGTAGACATTCGGGAATTTGTTTCATAATTTAATAAGAAATAATATAGAAAGACCGAAAGTGGAATTTCCTTTACCCAAAATGTAGAAGAAGAAATTAGTGATTAGTTTTGGAACTACATTAACAAATTGAGCTGTGGAAACTGATGCCTACAAATTGAGTTTATTTAATTAATTAAAAGTTCCGACAATATTTCGATCGTCATTGGTTGACAATAAAGTGCTACAAGCGCTGTACTTGATGTAGTCAAGTGATGGCGCCATTCTGTATATTGCCCCATAGCCATTGATTAGGAGAGTTGGGCAAACCGGGTTCGCGTTGGGCACAATATGGTGACTACTGCTTTCTTGGGCAAGCACAAAACAAAAGTATATATGCCATGTTGTGACCCAGTGAAACCTTGTTGGCCAAACTCTCTTTATAGGTTACTTTGTGTTACTGTATAGTACGTTGCCCCAAAGTATACGTTTCCTTGGAAAAATAAACTGACACATACAGAGTAATTCTTGTACAAAGCCAATGGGAAAGGGCCTCACAAGATACCGTCATAGCGTTTCTCATTTGTGTTTGATTGATTGATTACAACCTCAACCGTCCATTACTTTCTTAGTTTTATCGTATTTTACTCAAACTTTCACTGATCTGTATTTTGGCGGTCCATATCTCATCCCATTTTTTGGCCTGGAATTAACCTTTACTAGCACTAAGTTGAGACATTCTTTATAAAGTGAAACATACGGTCACACACTTACTTATTTATCGAATTTTACCTTATTGTCGGAAAATCATGTCACATTTTTTAATATCACACGTTTCTCAAATGAAAGAGATTTCCCTTTCTTTGACAAGAAAAATTCTTTGCCCAACAATAATGATTTAGAGAGACATTTCAAAACGCCATGTTGTGAATGGTCATACACGTGACCGACACAATTTTCACCTCTAAAAGAATGAGAATTCTGTTGTTGTTGTTAAATTGCTTTCAAACTGTTAAGAGCAATTCCATCATACAGCAAAGAAAAGTGGAATACTTGCACTCTGAGAGAAATGAGAGAAATATAAGTTTGAACACCAACACGTAAGA
This sequence comes from Strongylocentrotus droebachiensis, assembly GCA_035222895.1. Taxonomy (NCBI): domain Eukaryota; kingdom Metazoa; phylum Echinodermata; class Echinoidea; order Camarodonta; family Strongylocentrotidae; genus Strongylocentrotus; species Strongylocentrotus droebachiensis. Next base: position 32,751 of record JAVYIG010013324.1, read on the forward strand.
TCCCTTTCGTGCGAGGTCACACGTGACCACCCTCCGTCTGTTTGGGTAATGTTTGGAAATCCTTCTGCTACAAAAAAAATAATAATCACAAAATCACAAAATGCTATCTCTATTAAACGATGCACTGGTTCTGTATTTCGAAAGGAAATCGAAGGAAACATTCGGGTTGGGGTGAGAGAGGACTCCCCTACCCCCCCCCCCCCCCATCACCCTGGAGAAATCTTGAGATTCGTAAAGCCCCAAGACCGGGTACAATGCACACAATAAATCAATTAAAAAATATATATATGGTTTTGACACTGTAAAGAGGGAGTGGGGGAAAATTCTGAGATTTGAAATAATTCCGACACGTTATGTTGCAAGGTATGTTTTACCATTTTTAAAAGAAAGATGATGTTGTTGTTGTTGTTGATTGGTATTATCGGCATTTCATTCTTTTTGTTAGAATATTTACACCTCTATGGGTACATCCGGGGGGTATAATAGTGTCGGGGTTAAAGGTAAAGACCAGTATTGGCAACGCCCCAATTTCAAAAAATGAAATGGAAGCTCTCATTACCAATCATGTGAAAGAATATGTTTTGACTAATACATGATGATAAAAAATTTGCCGGGAAACCGCCTACTAATTCATATATTTGGTAAATTTATTTCTCTCATGGTCTGGTGAGAGAGATAGGGTAGTCCCATATACATCTTTCTGTGTATAGTGCTTGTAACTTTACGAAGAATGAGCCAAATTTCTTATCATTTTGATGATTCCAGAACCTTGCAGATGCTAGATGCTAGATGATCGACCTTTTCTGATCGATTCCACAACGTTTCTTTCACAATGCAATCGCATGACCATTACTGGTCTTTACCTTTAAGAAGAAGTCTCCTAATATGGATCCACAAAACACCTCTGCATTGCCAACTGGGGATTGACATGTTAGTGATCACAATTAACAAAGAATCATAATTTTTTTCTTCTTCTCGGTTCATTTTTTACTGAAATTAGCTGTTTCCCCGGGCTTTCTTTCCTACTCTCATCAACACAAGAGAAGAATGAGCCCCTTTTACTTATATCGACATTTTTTTAAAAGTATTTATACATCTACATCTACGCCAGTTTACATTTACCCTGTCCACGATATCAGTGTATAGGTCAATATTAATGTTATGTATTCTTCTCGACTACCCCCCCCCCTCTCTCTCTCTCTCTTCTCTCTCTCTCTCTCTCTCTCTCTCTCTCTGAATTACACCGTCTGCCCTTCTTCACGTAGTCCTATGTTCTAATAATCTTCTTTTGCAGGTTGGGATCCGCAAAGGGCACGAGGAATACCCCCCCCCCCCCGGTGAAATCAGAATGCTTTGTGTTCAAGGGCTTTGAAGTGAATGAATGGACGAATCACATATCCACACGTGACAGACAGTTACAGGTGGAAATCTGAAAGACACTGCAGAGTTTATTATTCAAATAACAATTAGAGATATATTAAAAGCACAATTTTTACAAAATACATGACGTTTAAAGTATGCCACAGCGCTATCTTTTATTGTGTAATAGAGAGGTTATGATACCCAATTTTTCACTTGAATATCTTTTATACCTACGTTTAAATTATCAAAGTCGAAGAAGAAGATTGACCCAGCAGTTATATTATCACAAAGAATAATCCTGTACGTTTTTGTACATCATTTAGTTTGCCGAAATACACATGTAGGTCTGACAAAGTGTAAAATTATTTCTGAAAATAATTAGGTAAATATGAGGTAAGGGTCGCTCCTTTTAATACCAATCTAAATATAAAGGATGTTGGCCTACATTTTTCAACACGTCAGCCCCCATATTTTAAAGCCCTAAGATGTTGAAATACAGACACACAACAACTATGAAATTATTCTGGTCTACATCTGCATTTCATTAGTTGGCTCGTACTATATAAAAATCATGATCATATGTTTTGGCGATGAAGCAAACATCCATACATACTAGTAGATACTAGCTTATAATCATAGAAAGCCTCAATATGAACACACGCAATTTCAATATGAGTATATGATTTTTTTTCCCCATTATTATCATAAAAATTATTTACAATCAGCACTTATTATCAATACAATTTGCTAACACTGCAGAAAGTGCACGACAATATTTAAACACGTCAAAATAAATGTGATTGTCAAAAACGTATCTTCTGCATAATAATACACAACACTTTACAATGTACATCATTAGAGGAAATAAAGGCACATAAAATCTTTGACGACAACAAGCAAAATGTATAACAAACGAAGCGCAATAGAAATGAACTTCATTTTTAAAAGCCAAAATGAGCAAGGTGTTTTTAATATTCTGCCTATTGCTCCGATAAACAAAGTGTTTAAAAAATGAAAAGGATGCCATATTACGGCTGTTATAAGAACTTAGTATAATATGAAGGAGTTGCTACTCATGAGATACGAACCATGTGATATACGAGTTGGTTTTAAGCGGTATACCGCCAGTACTGTCTCAAACAGACACCTGTTCGAAACTGGGATACGTCTTTCGTCGAATCGTGACGTTAAACGTCTGTACCCAGACGCAATTAATCAAATCTATTTTCTTTAAAGCGCTAATCGGTCAAGCCCCTATTTATATTATGAAATATAAATTGGATTTTAACTTTAAAGCTCAAGTCTCATAAACATTCTCCCAACCTGCCCAGCTCCCAAGATACTCTATTATTGCAAACCACATCACATAAAACAAAAGCAACGTTGGGAGACCGAACATTTGCATGCGTAGGCTAGCTGACATTAGGTTTGGTACTTGTCAAGGTTGCGTGACGTCACTGAATAAGTTATGAGACGGGTCAGGCATACAAATGAACAAATTTACCTTTTATATAATGTTCAATATTTCACTCGAGAAGAAAAAGAAATCAGCCTACCGTAATAGTATTTGTTATTATCAACTAAAATCTTAGAACATAGACGAACAAGTTCTGCAGGGCTTACCAACAATTCAAATGGGTTTTAAATTCTTAGCTCTTTGTTTCATTTTTTTAAATAATTAATTTGGATATTTCGTTATGTTCTAAATAGCTAACATCTGCTTTCTCCCTTCGTGGTGATGTAATTCACCGATATCCGCCATTGTCGTGGCCTCCTCGTATTTCTGTTAAATGATAGAATACATGATACTGGTTACGTAACTTGATACTGAATGGCGTAATTTCGATGGCAAAATGACAGCATACTGAAATTTATGTGTAATATTATTCGACATGCAAGAACAGTGAAGAAAATTAAATTTAGGCTATAAAATCTCGCACTGGGTATGAAATTTCTCCCTAGATTGTACAAAAAACATTTGTTCTCCTTCACTTTCATGTTCTATCTCATAACTCGGTGCTTCTGAACAATTATATTTTTTGACAGCACAATTCTACTGATTCTTAGTCAAGCATGTGAACATATATAGTATTAAAGTATTTTAAAAAGTAATCAATTCTTACGCATTGGCACGACTTGGTTTTCGACGTATTCCTTTTTGTTGCAGGCGAGAAAGCATGACATGATAATTGCAAGTAACTGTAGTGGAAGAGAATCGTGAATATAATGATAATACTACTATTACTTCTAATAATAATACTGATAACAACAACGACATCAACAACACCATCAACGAAAACAAATATAATAGTGATAATAATAATAACAAAAACATCAACAAAAACTTTAATAATAATAATAACGATAATAAATATAATAATAATAATGCTAATAAAAAATAAAAATAAAATAATAATAATAATAATTGAAAATAATCATCTACTGGAGATCTTTCGCATGCACTTCGTGATGATATATATAAATCCTATTGATGGAGAATGGGAAAGGGCTTCAAAAGCAGTAATCGAAGCTCCCGCTGTATTCAACACACCACAAATAATTCAAAACAAAAATAGGGGTGGGGTAAAACTGCCTCTGCCCCATCCCCTCCAATCGACATTCTAGGTAGCCAGACACATTTAGAATTCGAAGAGGAATCTTACCTGCAACAGAGCAATTGCAGCTGCCACACAGATAAGCACAACGTCCAGCTCTTCTAACGCTGCCTTGAGCTTTGAATAACAGCCAACCTGTATTGGATATATCAAAACAAAAATTCATTTAGCCCCACAAAAAGTTATGTCAAATTAAAGAGAGGTGAAAATTGTATGTCTAGAAGACATGCACTCATGCAATTTGCGATTCAAAAGGCTGGAACAGTGACTGAGCGGGCCATATATTGTAAATATTTCACGAATGTATTGGTACATCCAAAAACTTAAAGAACACACTGATATATAATATGAACAAACTTATATGTCATGTAATGTATGACATATTATAAATAATTAACTACAGAGGATATTTAAGCCCATTTTCATTTGGGAGATGGTGAGGAAAGTAAAAAGTAGGGGAGAAGGCAAGTTTTACAATGGGGTTCGCACAGGTAAACAAATTGTATTTGACCTTACAGTCAGGGAATTAGGAGGCCTGAAGAGCTACCACCGCTCAGGAATTGCTATTGTTCCCCTCAAAGCATTCATACATCATATTAAAACATCTTTAAAACGTTTGATTGTGTCTTTACTGTTATGTCTTCCTCATCAAAGGCCTTCTACGCTGTAGTTGCTGACAGTCACCAAGGATCGATATAATGAATATTGCCAATTTAGATTGCCTGTGTGTAAGAGGGTGTTTAATTATCCTATTTTCTCTTTCTCGGTCTATCGGAGTTTCCCATTTTTTAAAGAAAGGGTTCTAATCTAGGCTTTCCTGAAGCACTTCTGGACATCTAAACGAACAAAAGAATAATAACAATAATTATAAAGCGCAACATATCCATCTCTAGAGATGCTCAAGGCGCATACAACATTTAACTTAATACTCAACATACTTAAGTATTACATCAATGGATCTGAATAGAGCAATCTGGCAATCTTTGAATTTTTTTATTTATATATTGATTTATGCTTACAGTTATGTATGTACAGGTATGCATACTAACCAACAGTCTAACTTTTATCATTGAAAGGGCCGTCTATTTAATATCAAAGTTATGTTGAACATGTACTTTTAGGCATTGAAAACTAAAGGACACTTGTATGGTACTTTAAAAATGGGGGCGCTGTGTTGCGGCCCTCATGTATTTACTGACCAGGTAAGTAGGATGTTGAATGAGACATCCTGGAGCTTCAAGAAGTGGATTATTAAATCCACAGCATTTGAACTGTTAAAAGAAAAAGACAATTATAATCATGAGACACAATCGCAAAGACATTTAAACTCCATCACGTATTGAAATGTGCGAACGCTACAATGACTTATTACGTAATCCGACAGAATATATCTACGAGGTGTACAATAGCATCTTGAAATTGCTCTTGAATGGTTTCTCAAAATTCTTTGCTATCGTGATGAGGGTGGATAAGACTAACATAATATGGACACGTCATTAGATGCCAGACGAAGTAGTTGTTATTATTTGTTTATAATGTGGCAACGGTATGACATACGTGCCTATACAGTCGATATACGTGCAGGGGCGTCGCCAAAGGGGGGGTGTGGGGGGGGGGGTGCGACACCCCCCCACCTGTCAGGATATTGTCGGTAAAATTGCGCTGCCGTCGGGAAAAAGAGAAAAGGGGGAGGGTAAAAAGAGAGGAAAAAAAAGAGAGGGGGAAAAAAGAGAGGGGAAAAAAAGAGAGGGAAAAAAAAAGAGGGAAAAAAGAGAGGGAAAAAAGAGAGGGAAAGGGAAAGAAAAGAAAAAAAGAAAAGATAAGAAAAGAAGGAAAGGAAAAGAAAGGAAAGAAAGGAAAGAAAGGAAAGAAAAGAGAAGAAAGAAAGAGAAAAAAAGAAAAGAGGGAGGAGAGGAAAGAAAGGAAAAGAAAGAAAAGAAAGAAAAGGAAAAAAAGAAGAAAAAAGAGTGAAAGGGAAACAAAAGAAACGGGGAATGAAAGAGAGGAGAGAGAGGAGAGGTAAGAGTCTGAGAGAGGAGGAGTGGGAGTAAAAGAGAGAAGGTGGTTGTTGGGTGGAGTCGTCTCGTCGAGGGAGCAAGAAAGACACGGGTAAATATGTTGCTGTGTCGGGTCAGCTGTGTCGGTATTCTTGCTCGATCCTCGTGTACTATAATGTATCAATGCAGAAATTTGAAGTCGGTGAGATGTATATTGTAGGTCAGCCGACAAGTTTTTTTCCCTACGAACTGTGACTTCTTATCCGCTTTGACGACTTCGAAAGTGACTACAACTACAATACTTGTATTTTCTCAAAGTTTCACTTTCCTATAATATCAGCTACAGAAATCAGAGGTTTAAAATTTTCGGGGAAACTAAATTCAAACAAGGTTTAAGAGTCAACAACGGTACGACAAATCGTCTTCCTTTCTTTATATTGTGATGACTACGCCAAAAATTCCGCGCTTCGCGCGGAAGGGGAAACTTCATTTAGACGATTCGAGAACGGTACAACGAATCGTCTTCTTTCTCTAATAATGTAAGGAAACGTCAAAGCTTTCGCGCTTCGCGCGAAAGTGGGAAACTGAATTCAGACAAATAGGGCTTACTAAAAGTCGAAAACGGTACAACGAATCGTGTTCTTACTCTAATAATTTGAGGAAACGTCAAAGGGGGAAACTGAATTCAGATGAATAGGGCTTAATAAGATTCTAAGACGGTACGGGGAATCGTCTTCCTTTCTCTATATTGTAATGAAACGCAAAAAATTCCGCGCTTCGCGCGAAAGAGGAAAACTTCATCTAGACGAGTCGAGAACGGTACGACGAATCGTCTTTTTTCTCTTATGATTTAAGGAAACGTCAAAGCTTCCGCGCTTCGCGCGAGAGGGGGAAACTGATTCAGACAAAATTAATAGGGCTTATTTAGAGTCGAAAACGGTACAACGATTCGTGTTCTTTCTCTAATAATTTGAGGAAACGTCAAAGCTTTCGCGCTTCGCGCGAGAGGGGTAAACTGAATTCAGATGAATAGGGCTTATTAAGAGTCGAAAACGGTACGAGGAATCGTCTTCCTTTCTCTATAATGTGATGAAACGCCAAAAATTCCGCGCTTCGCGCGGAAGGGGAAAACTTCATCTAGACGAGTCGAGAACGGTACGACGAATCGTCTTCTTTCTCTAAAGATTTAAGGAAACGTCAAAGCTTCCGCGCTTCGCGCGAGAGGGGGAAACTGAATTCAGATAAAATTAATAGGGCTTATTTAGAGTCGAAAACGGTACAACGATTCGTGTTCTTTCTCTAATAATTTAAGGAAACGTCAAAGCTTTCGCGCTTCGCGCGAGAGGGGGAAACTGAATTCAGATGAATAGGGCTTATTAAGAGTCAAAAACGGTACGACGAATCGTCTTCTTTCTCTAATAATTTAATGAAACGTCAAAACTTTCGCGCTTCGCGCGGGAGGGGGAAGCTTCATTGAGATAAGGATTAAGAGTCGAGAACAGTACACCGAATCGTCTGCTTTTTCTCATGATTTAATGAAATGTCAAAGCTTCCGCGCTTCGCGCGAGTGGGGGAAATTGATTCAGATGAATAGGGCTTAATAAGAGTCGAGAACGGTACAACGAATCGTGTTCTTTCTCTAATAATTTAAGGAAACGTCAAAGCTTCCGCGCTTCGCGCGAGAGGGGGAAACTGAATTCAGACAAAATTAATAGGGCTTTTTTAGAGTCGAAAACGGTACAACGAATCGTGTCCTTTCTCTAATGATATGAGGAAACGTCAAAGCTTTCGAGCTTCGCGCGAGAGGGGGAAACTGAATTCAGATGAATAGGGTTTATTAAGAGTCAAAAACGGTACGACGAATCGTCTTCTTTCTCTAATAATTTAATGAAACGTCAAAACTTTCGTGCTTCGCGCGGGAGGGGGAAGCTTTATTCAGATAAGGATTAAGAGTGGAGAACAGTACACCGAATCGTCTGCTTTTTCTCATGATTTAATGAAATGTCAAAGCTTCCGCGCTTTGCTCGGGAGGGGGGATACTGAATTCAGAAAAGGATAAACAGTCGAGAACGGTACAGCAAATCGTCTTCTTTTTTATAATAATTTAATAAAACGTCAAAGCTTTCGCGCTTTGCGCGGGAGGGTGTGGGGACTTCATTCAACCAAGGATTACCAGTCGAAAACGGTACAATTAATCGTCTTCTTTTCCTAATAATTTTAGGAAACGTCTAAGCTTCCGCGCTTTGCGCGGGAGGCCCATCACCCACACCCCCCTAATGAGCGCGCTTTTAAGTGATTTTCTTGATCACTACCGCCCCTCCCTAAAATAAGATCCTAGCTCCGCGCCTGCATTAAAATATCTAGCTATGATGCTGACTAAATTGAAGAAATAATTCGTATATTTATGTCGTCGAGGAAAATGACCATTTTGCGCATATGCAAGTACTATAGATAGTCCATAGGAAAAACAATTTAGCCTTCGGCCCCAGGTTTATAGGGTTGAATTTGTAGATATTGGAAATTTAATTTTGTCGGTAATTGGTGGCTAGTTTTGTCGGTAATCGTTGGCCTCTACACCCCCCCCACTGAAAAAGGTCTAGCGACGCCCCTGTATACGTGGTAGGCCCTTTGTACATATATATTGCCCCTGTTAATAACATTTACTCAAATCATTCTTTTCACAGGGTGTACTTTTTAACAAGTAACAATATAAATGTTTATGTGGCAAAGACATTGATTAGATGAGTTAATATTATTATTATTATTATTTTTATTACTATCATTATTATCATTATCATAATCATTATAATCATCATCATCATCACCATTACTAAACTCCACAATTTAGGTAAGTGGGTCTATGACGTTTGTTATTTTTCATTTGTTGTACTGCTTTCAAACTTCAAAGAACCCAGGTTTTCGATGCGATTTGCATTCGTACATCTGAATCGTGCTTATTACGCATCAACATGCATGATGTGATTATACATGTATAACTTTTACATCATATTCCAAAACACCAAGGTCAATTTCATCACTCGCAGAAGTTCTCCATTATGTCTGACTTACCGTGTTGTAGACCACGTCTTTGCTTGCATCGTCGCTGGCGTCCCATATTTTCTCTATCTATTATTTGTGCAGTTATAAAAAAAAAAGAATACAATAAAAAATATCATAGAAATATATTTTAGAATATGATCGCAATGTTTGTAAAGGTCTATAGATTTTACCCTACGAAATTCAAAACTAAGAAAAATGTGTTGTTTCAATGGTTTCGACATGATCCTATGTATTGTTATTATCACTTGAAAATTCTACCTCGTAAAATATAGGAATATACAAATCAAACGAAATATTTTATGAATAGTTTACGGCGTTAACCGGATGTGGAGTTCTTTTTGGTTATTGGTTTTTATCTATGCTGTATACGGCTTCTACTCCATTCTGGTTAAGTTCATTGAGATGATTGTGCTATGTCTGAATTTCATCCTTTTAATTTTAATTCCCCCCTTGTAAGTTTTCTTTCTTGATGAAAGAACAATGACGATGCTTCACTTTTTGAAGTCTTACTTGTTTTGTTTTGTTCACCCGACTGTTGTGTATGCCTGTAAATAAGCAACTAGAGAACCGACGGCTTTGAGCCCCATCCGAGGGGACTTGGTAATGAGGATTAATGCCTTACCAAAGGGCACTAACGCATTGACATGGCTTCGAACCCGGGACCACCGGGTTACGAGACCATTGCTCTACCACTTGCTTTCTATTTGCTTCTATCCAAAACTGTATCGTGATTTCTTAAAGTTACGTAAATAGAACAGATGACAATATAGTGTTTGTATACCAAAGAGATAAACGAGTAGTACAGAGGATATTAGACTGGGGCTTTTTATTCGGTACCTGACAAATAATGAAAAAGAGGGATATACCAACAGAAAATTGCTAGCGGTTCCTAAATTGTGTGTTTGTGTGTGTGTGTGTGTGGGGGGGGGGGCACTTTATGGGTTTATTGCGTAATCTCAGGATTAGTACTTTTCATCTCGCTATCTTGGGCACTTTCTCTGGCTTCAAGAAACCATGCAAATATGTGCCAAGGGACAGCGGTTAACCCTTTCGTGGTTTACCTCAATAACGTTTACAGAGCCATCAAAGTGTACAAGTGTACCATATGCATGAGAAAAAGGGCAAAACAAATTCTGCACTCATTATGTCAACTCGGCATGATCATATTGCCTGTGATGCAAGGCATTTTATAAAGGAAAAAAACTACTATTCTTAAATTCGTAACATGTTGAAAGGTTCAAAATCATTGTGGTTTTTATATTAAAATTTGCCATTAAAAAAAGTCAATGAAGTCTTTATCCATAGATATTTTTGGCAGAGATATTACAATTTATTAGAGCAATATAGCATGAAATTAAGAGAAGAAAAAACAAATTGTTGCCAATTTGAAGAACGTTTTACTGATCAAGTGCACGCTCCTTAAAATATTCCTGTTCTAAAAGGGTTAAGCACCTAGTGATTTACCTGCTCTGAGCCGAAGCCTAGTCCAATGTAGATGCCAATTCCAATCTCAGCCAGTATGAACAAGACCAGCACAAGAATATACTGTGGAGGAAAAAGGCAAAAGTTATTACAAGAAACCTATAGTTATGTTATCAATCGATTTAATTTGATATGCATGACAAACTGATAATAAACTCAATTTTGTTCTTCAATATTATTAAACACACCAACGGCTCTTGAACCAATATGAAATGGCTTTAAACAATCTCAAACGACTTTATTCTTTATCAAAATTATGTTATAAACCCGATAGTTCAATTTTCGCCCGGCAAAATTAATGTGCAATTCTGTGAGAGCATGTTCATTACATCCAAATGGAAAATTGCATGATAAACCAAAGCGTCACTCTGATTGGGTTATTACATAATATTAGGCTAATCAAGCCTGTGAATGTAAAATGCGCCAGTGATTCAAAGCAATACGCTCACTATAGTTTGCAGTCACTTTTCGTACGATGTCACTCGCATAATAATGGTGCAAGCGTCAGAGACCAAGCATTTTGGTGACGCAATCCTACATTGTATGTCATCAAAATGACGCTTCGCATGCAACGCCAACGGGCATTTTAGAGCCGCTCGATATTCGTATATTTATTTTGGCTGATAAACGCAACTTTTACTTACTGATCTCAAGAGACAGTCATTGTGATGTGCAGCTCCGCAACATCCAAGAAGACCTGAATCAGAGAGTGAGAACATCAATACATCATCATCATCTTCATCATCATCATCATCATCATCACCATCACCACCACCAGCACCATCATCATTATCATCGTAACAAAAGGAACGACTACAAAGATGTAACCTTGTATTGTTATGTTTCCTAAGCCACACATTCATAATAACTTAAAAACTTTTTTCAAATATTATTCATTAGGACCATTATTTGGTGTTAAAAAAATATATCATTTCATAAAATCAAATCATTTCAAAGCATGAATATGAATAAAATAGAAGGAACCCGTCAGAACATTATCAAGATGCATTCGAGATTATTCATGGTCCTGATTATTGTAACCAGGCGATTTAGAAACATTGCATGTATATATACAAGAAGGAAACCTTATAATTCTATCATTTATTGACATTTCGTTGTTTGTTTGACTTAAGTTTATCTACAATTTGTTATAATAGTAGCCATATCGAAATGTTGACATGAGACAAATTGAATAATTATACCCATCATCTTCTTTTGTATTCCTTTCACTCGCCTTTCTAATGCTAATCGGTATAACTTTTACACCGCTGTCACAATGACTACTTGTAGAATGACGCCAGACCGACAACTATTAGATTAAAACAAAAAAACGGGTGGTTCGGAGTCAGTTCGGATGTGTGACTGGAACATAATGTACTTTGTGCATTTTATTGTTATATCGTGACGTCATTATAAAGTTTAAAAAACTCACCGAGAATGAAGAGGAACGAACCGGCACCAATAGCGATATAGCACAGGGTCTGAAATGATAGCATAATGTGGAAGATAATTGAATAATAATTATTCTGCACAAGATGAAAAATATGAAGCACAGTGTTACTGGACTGATCCGTAATGTAAATGAACGTCATGTATAAATGCAATGTAATTCTAATGTTGAAAAAAGAAGAAGAAGAAATAAATTATTATATTCCAGAAAGGACAGAGTCGTGCCATTTCTTTTTTGTAGACATCTTTGATGAAGAAATACATTGATTTATACACTACAGCTACATGTATAATCAAAATAATTTCCGCTCTGTAGTGTAAGAGGGCATGGATACGAAATCTTGTGTGCTACATAATTATGAGGAATGAACGATTGAATATACGAAGCTTTTCATGATAACCCAGCTTAAATATGCTCCAATAATATCTTATGTTTCACAGGCATTTAAAATGAATAACGCTTTTTAGAAAATTGATTATCAAGTGTAGAGATCACAGATAACACAAGGTGTTGAGAAATTTTAGTTTTAACTTTTGATTATATCAATGATTAGTTTCCTTCAATTAGCGTTACATTTCTAAAAGGAACATTAACATAACTCGGGATATACGATCTGTCCTCTTTCTTTTTCTTTTTTCTTCATGATTTTTTTTTTTTTTTTTTTTTTTTTTTGGGGGGGGGGGGATTTTATAGTTTGTCATTTTGAGATTCATCAATATGATTCATAAGAAACTGTGAAGTGAGGCTGCGAACAGGACGGTGGAGACGTCATACCCGGGCATATAGATATACTGATTATTATACAAATAATGAATGGCATTATTTGTTTTATACAACATCGAAGAATGTTTTACTCCTTATATTAAAGATAAATTAAATTTGGAGTCAAGCCTTCTCGATTACATTCAGATTGCCTTCTCGTCAGATACACGCAGGGAAACGCGCACGGCAGAGAGGTACGCACGGTCTGCATATAACCAAAAATGCACGGCGCATATAACCAAAAATGCACGCCCGTGCAATATAACATCTATTGAATATCATGTGACCAACAATCCTCCAATCAAATGACAAGGATTCACGTAGGTGTTGTATAAAAGTTAATATTACCACCATCGTTTTATAATCAGTCAATTAGCAGGAAATCAATAGAACCCAGCGGTCTATTAATTATGAATACCACGTTTCTTTCTCTCACCGCTCTATATCACTCTCATAATTGTTTCATCAATTAACTTGCGCTATCGCAAGGTCGTTACGCAGACTCCTGTACTCATCCGTGTAGGCCTATGAGCTGTAAAAGAATACTAATCATTGTTTGTTTATGACTAATTACCAATTTCCCTCCATATCGTGCGCATAAATTACGTTTATTCGCCATGCGATTCGAATGCTATGACTGACAACAGTCCCTGGTATATTCTGTAGAAATTATTACTTTGTTTGCTTGTATAGAGGGTGTCACAAACAGGTGCTATTAAGGACAGGTTATACATTAAAATGGTCACTATATATTAAAAGAAAACCAAAAGGTACTGAGGGCATCTTTATTCTATATGTGGGCATCATTAAAAATATAAGAATGTTACGATGAGAATGATATTAATGTTCAAGTTGATATTCCATTTGTCCCGTATTGTCATTTTATCATGTCAAATATCAAATCGATAATAAGTGACAAATTAATACATTCATACACAAGCATATTTATGTTGTTTATCATTGTATTTTGTTTGTTATAGCGCTTAGAGACTTTGGTGGTAAGCGCTTTATAAGCACCGTTTTTATTATTATTTATTATTAAAAGATAGTATACAACGTGACGTCTGCCTTGTATTTGAAGCATTTTTTTTTGTAAGCTGATGAGAGATGTGTTCCATGTGAAGATGTAGATTAGTCACCCACAAGTTTATTGAAGGAAACATGGATTTCATTTCAATAAGTTTCCTAATCATTCTGGTCAATTCTAGTGATATAGTAAACGAAAAGGGAAACCGCCAAACGAGAGAGTGCAGTTCAACTCGTCATAATATGTGATGGGTATTAATGGAATGTATTATCATGATTATGTCAGTTGATCTTTAAAATCATATTCTACCGCCTCTCCCTCCCTCCCTCCCTCCCTCCCTCCCCTCTCCCTTAATCCTCATCGTTGACCTCCCTCTCCCCTACTCTCTTCCCCTTTAAGAAAAAAGGAGTAACAACCAAACTAAATAATATCGGCAGATCCAAGGTAAGGGGAGGGGTGGAGGCATGGGGTGCGTCTTCTCTCTCTCTCTCTCTCTCTCTCTCTCTCTCTCTCTTTCTCCCTCCCACTCTCTCTCTCTCTCTTTCTCTCTCTTCCTCCTCCCTCTCTCCCTCTCTTTCTCCCCCTCTCTCCCTCCTCTCTCTCTTTCTCGCTCTCTCTCTCTCTAAGCTGGGGGGGGGGGATACAATCCAATTAGTATATAAATTACCGTAGCTCCTTGCAAGAACTGTAGAATCCCAGGTAAGCTAGTAGCCACTAGGAGATACACACCGATCCCTAGGAGACTACTTCCAATCAGCTGTCAGGGGAAAGAGTCAAAACAATTTGTTAGTCTATTATCCAAAGTCCACCCCTCCCCCCTCCAAAAATAAACTACACATGTCTGCTTATAGGTCATTTGTTATGTTTCTGCATTTATGTTCATTATTTAAAAATTATCAACCTGGTAATGCTATAATAGGCTGAATAGTGTCTCGCAATACTTATAGTTTCTATGCACACCAAACAGCATACAGGTGCTAAACTTACCTTTGACTGTTACCGCGGAGATGCAATGTTCAGTTTTGATAGTCATCAATATCAATTTCACACTGTTTTTATTTCTGTCACCTAATGGCTATTTATTTCAACTGCTTGGACTGAAACTGAAGCTTCAGAACTAATTGTGTTTTTTTGTTTAATGCTACTGCTTAAATCTACACAAACGACATCTGTCATAACACCGACGCAGTTGTCATTGAAATGTATTTCCTCATGTAGTATCTGGATTGACGAAGCAAAGTACATGTACATGTCTTCGTCAATACTGTGGAGGAATGGTTTAAACTTTAAGCAGGTTTTAAAAGACTATAGTCAAAATATATTTTGTTACTTCAGGGTATAAATTATGGTGTGGGAATATATTGCAGTTAGGCAACAATTTGAAGCCGTGGTCGGACATTAATTGTAATAATAATGTAATAATAATTTCAAATTGTGTAGTGCACATAATCTGCACAGACAAATCAAGAACTTACAAGAGAGTATATGAGTTTATAAAAACCGACTAGTTGTCTCAAACCATGATTAAAATCCACTTATGATGATTA
>JAVYIG010013325.1:0-48049 GCA_035222895.1 Strongylocentrotus droebachiensis
GTGCGTTTAAAGGGGAAATAGACGAGGTTGACCATTTCCATCATTATAACAATTAATCCCTTCTCTCCTTTCCCCTTATTTACTCTTATTTAATCACTCTTTATTTCCTTTGTTCTGTGTATGGTTGTCATGTCAGAATCCTTACTTCAGGGAAAAGAAACATATCAGCATGCTACAGAAGAGGCCAGCAAGAAAAACATCAACTACAACCACTAAACCAGTGCGAAAGGCCAATGCCTAGTACACACCAACAGCCATACCTCTCTCATCATGTTCCCCTGCTGGAATCAGCACAACCTTCTGGACCGTTTCAGAGTGAACCTCACAGAGGGTTTCAATCAGAGCCAGAACAAATCGACCAATCCACAACTTATCAGCAACATTCACTGATAACACCACAACAATCTACATTTGCACCAGTTCCATCGACCAAGCAACATCTTGAGGAGCTTGAAAAGTATCTACACAGTCCTATCTATTTGCCCAGCATGATGCCAGTAATGGTCATGCAAGAAACACAACAACATTCGCCAAACCATGGTCTAGGAGAAGCAACACACACACGACACCGCTGTAAGCCAGAGACAGGAAGATGCAACCCCAATCGAAACTGATGACACCTCACTATCATCAACATCTTCAGAATACTTCAATTCCCGAACTCCGGTGTATCAAGGAGGGCTATCAACTGGAATGAAACCAATCTATGAGAATGATGATAACCTTGCCATGCCCTCAACCAGTGGATTGAGTTCTGCACGAAGCAGAACTGATGCAGGTATGAAAATCAGGCTCAAAACTTAGTATAGGCCCTTGTAATCATCATGGAATGAATAATAGAATCATGGTATGACAAGGTCAGGTTACCGGTACATGTCTTTTTTTTAATTAACAAAATGGGATGATCATTGTAGAGTTATCGTGGTCTCGTGGACACGTCACCAGACAGTGGACCACACGGTTTGCATTTCGAACCCCACTGCGGCACTAATGTCCTTTGGCAAGACATTAATCTACATTTGCCACCCTCTAGGTGTTAAATTTGTATCCGTTAATTATAGTTCATAACCATGTATGGCTAGAGTGTAAAGATAAAGCATTTACTTCAAGTAATGTGTTATTTCCTTGCATGATGTAACTTTTAGCTAAGCAGATGTGTACTCTGTCAAATTATAAATTATAACATATTTTTTAGTTTTAACCTGTAACGTTCACCATAAAAGAATAGGAATTATTAGATTTTAAAGTGATTTTATCAAACATTGAAAAATACATGCAATCATATCATGGTCATAATTAAATAAAGTATAAGAAATCACCAAGAGGAAGTGAAACAGTGTTAGTAAAGCAGGGCTCCCACTTAGCCGAGTTGGAACCTCGAGTTGTGGCGAGCTGGCGCGATCTTATGGCAAGCCGTTTTATTATTAATTGATATCAAGAAATAATTTTACGTTGTAAAGCAGTAGTAATTCTTGATATCAAGAATTCGATTTCGTGATATCAGGAATTCGATTTCGTGATATCAAGAATTGAATTCTTGATATCAAGAAATATGTTTTAATGATAAAACTGGTTGCCATAAGATAGCGCCAGCTCGCCACAACTCGAGGCTCCAACTCGGCTAAGTGGGAGCCCTGCTTAAGTCTATATTGAAATATATAGCATCGTTGCTTGTATTGTACATGCTTATACTCGCATACAAGATTGTTAGGGTTTTTTCAAGTACAAGATTTTGTTTAAATTTTGCAAAGCTTTACTATAATTCCGTTTTATATTTGCCATTTCAAGTTCTTTTACAACTGGATATCATCCCATATTTTGTTTCTTTGTTATTTATTGCAGCTCCAGTCGAGAGTGAACGAATTCCTGAACATCGGTAAGTAACACAATATAGGATTACTTTTTTCTCATCCTGTGTCCCCATATCTCTCTCTCTCTCTCTCTTGCTCTCCCTTATTCTTATTCTGTGTCCCCATATCTCTCTCTCACCATGGCCCTCTCTTTTTAATCTCCTTCTATCTTACTCTCTCTTTCTCTCTCCCCAATTATCATCCTATATGTCCCTATACCCCTCTCTCATCCACTCTCCTCGCTCTTCCCTTTCTCTCTTCATCTATTTCTCTTGCCGTTCTTCAACATGTCTTGAATTTCTTGTACTTTTATAATCTGTTTGGAGCCAGGAGATTTTAAAACACTGTATTGCCTTCTTCACACTCTCCTATTATTTTATTACTGTGATGGTTTGTATTGCTTTCAAATAGCATTCAATGAAATTATGCCACGATTTAACGTCCCAAACACTATTATCTCAATGTTAATTTGTATGCCTCCGCTACAAACTAGTAGCCGGAGGCATTAATTTTTCTGGTTGTCTGTCCGTCCGTACTTACGTCCGTACATCTGTACGTCTCCAGAACTGATTGATGGATTCCCTCCAAATTTTGATCATGTATGTAACTATGTATCTTGCAGAGCTAACGAAGTGATTAGATATTGGGGTCACAAGGTTCAAAGGTCACAGGGCTCATTATCATGCAAAAATAGCTCGTGATCGCGTTATCTCAAGAACCGATTGATGGATTCCTGCCAAACTCAGGTCATGTATGTATCTTGCAGAGCCAATGCACTGATTAGATTTGGGGGTCATGATGTCCTAGGTCACAGGGCTCATTATGTATAAATAGCTTGTGAATGCATTATCATTAAAACCAGCAGATGGATTACAATCAAACTTGACTTTTAAAATCGCTTCCGTTATGGTTTGTAAAATTGCTCTATGGCGGAGGCATCATTTTTGATGCGCTCAGTCGAAGTTCCATCTAGTTTATCTCTCTCTCTCTCTTTCAATCTCCATCTGACCCCCCCCTCCCTTCTCTCCCTATCTCTCTCTCTCTCTCTCTCTCTTTGTATTTTTATCTCTCCCTCTCTTTTTCTGTCTCTCTATTACATAGCAAACGCATTCACAGCGACGACGACGACGACGACGATGATGATGACGATGATGACGATGATGATGATGATGATGACGATGATGATGATGATGATGATTGGCGATGATGATGATGATGATGATTGTGATAGAGTTGATGAGAGGCTGGAACAACATCCTAGAAAACGACGAGCTAAGACAGATCGTCAACCTACCTCACCTTAGGATCCTAAGAATGGAATGCAATAGCATTCTTGAATAACATCCACAGATTGATTTGGCGGTAGCGAGAATTCATCTTACACACTGTGATAGAATATTTAATTGAATTTTACTAGTATTCCCTATTTTCATATCTTGCCATTCTACCTCAATACAGCTGCTACATATAAGTGCAATAATAATTTACTATGCAAACACTTACAAGTACTTTACTGTTATTAATTGTGCATTCCAAATCATCAGGGTTTATTTTTTCTTCTATTGACGTACATTTTACCTTAAATTGCTGTTAGTCTA
Source organism: Strongylocentrotus droebachiensis (assembly GCA_035222895.1). Taxonomy (NCBI): domain Eukaryota; kingdom Metazoa; phylum Echinodermata; class Echinoidea; order Camarodonta; family Strongylocentrotidae; genus Strongylocentrotus; species Strongylocentrotus droebachiensis. The sequence goes on from JAVYIG010013325.1 coordinate 3,449, forward strand.
AAATTGTGTAGTTCTCATGATATCTTGCTTTGTTTTATAATACAATAAATGCTGCATTCATCTTAACAGTATTACCTCTTGGATGTATGCAATTTTTTTACAAGTTCTGTTTATATTGGTTATATCCTATGTCACTCCTTATTTGTTAATAGATGGACAGATGTTAATATCATATTAACTGATTATGAATGTAATACATGCAATGTTTAATGTTCGTTTTAAGTCATGGGCCTATTCACATTTATTTGGCCATTGCACAAAAAAGCTTTGGGAAAACATTAATATATATGTGCCTATCTACACCCAGGTGTAGGAAATGTTTACCCGGTACGAAGAAATTTGAATGTCATATTTACTTATAACGTTTGCTAGCCCGGCTAAAGGTGGGGTAATGATAATTTTGTACAGCACTTTGAACCATAAACGCTGTATACATACAATCATGTGATACTGTTTTACAACTTATCAATTAAAGCGCTTGGTAATATTTGTATCAACCGCTCTGTAAATGTTACTGCACATGTACTATCGATATTGTCAATATCGTTTTTACAGCTGATATGAAATCGCCTTTTCACTTCTAACTTAGAGATGAAACATTCCAAACATTATTTATTTTTTCCATTATTAAGTATTTTGCATATACTAAGATGTACAAGATGTATAATAATTTACAGTTCATAGATGATTTTAAAAATAATTAGCAATTTTCTAGGTGTAAACTTTTTTGACTCACACGGTACATGTATATACATACCGGTACAGTCAAACCTGACTATCAAGGTCACCCAAGGGAAACATAAATAGTGGATTATGTAGGCAGTTGGCCTCTCCAGATAGGTTCTACAATAAACATTTCTTTCTCGAGGGAGACAAAATATATATATCCATATGTGGCCCGCTAATAGACAGGTGGCCACCAAGACAAGTTTGATTGTATATAGATAGATGGAAAGAAAGATAGACAGATAGATAAATGGTTTCAGATGAATTACAATGATAGAGTGCACACAAAGAAGGTAATCAGCATTGACAAGAAATTAAAGATTTAACGATTATCATATTACACCATATCTCAATTTGTTTTGTATACCTAATATGGCATGTGATTAACTATTCTATAGGACAATGTTAGGCCTAAAAACGTGAAAGTCTAAAAGCAATAGTTGTCGGTATTATGTCATGACAATGTTAAAGAAGATATCAAAATCTAAAAGTAATAGTTGATATCTTTATTTATAAATATGTTACAGGTATTGGAATTGTGATTGATTTTAATGAGTCCGTCCTATATATGTCATTACAATGTTAACAAAATATATCAAAATCTAAAAGCAATGGTTGATATCTTTCTTCATTAATCTGTTAATGCAATAGGAATTGTGATTGATTTTAATGAGTCAGTCCCATATACAGAGCTTGAAGAATATGATAGAGGTATTATTATGTTTCAAAACAAGTTTCACTTAAATGCGCTGAGTAATACTTTGCAATGAATAATTATGTTTGTTTGTACTTGAGAACATTTAAAAAATCAAAAAAAATCTAAAAGCAATGGTTTATATCTTTTGTCATTAATCTGTTATAGGAAATGGAATTGTCATTGATTTTAACGAGTCCGTTCCATATACAGAGCTTGAAGAATACGATGGAGGTATTATTATATTTCAAAACAAGTTTCACTTGAATGCGCTTTGTAACACTTTGCATTGAATAATTATGTTTTTTTGTACTTGAGAATATTCCTGAAATAAATTCACTCAGTGTCATTCCATTGATACCAAAACAATGCATACGTGTCATTTGTTCTTACTGCATTTTTAAAGAGCCATGCCATAGGTATTTAGCCTGGATCTATCGCTGTTGTTCCGTGAATAGTTTCATGAAACCATCAAATAATTACAATTTCTTATGTGTTTCAACCGGTTTCAATAGGATGTCGACAAACCTGTCATTATAATAATTGTAACGGTTTAAATTTAACACCTACATGTTCGATGGGATGTCGGTGAACTTGCACTTTTGACGGTTTCGTTTAAACGCCGCCTGTGTCTTTTGTTTTAATTAAAGAATCAAATTTTCGTAAATTACCCCCCCCCCCAAAAAAAAAAAAAAAAATATATATATATATATATATATATATATAATAATAATAATAATAAATAAATAAATAGAAATGAGTGAAAAAGAAAAAGTTTATAATAAATAAATAACACAATAAAAAAAAAAAAAATTAAATAACAAGAAATAAAATAGACAATTGAATAAATGAATACAATTTTGAAGGAAATAAAAGTTTGATCGACATTCCCCTTTGATCCCAATATGATATATTAATCTCAAAGAAACAGTTTTTAGATGATGATAATGGCCCGTACTTAAATGCTCCAGTCTATCACAGAATGTGCTTTCATACGAATGCATTTAGGGGATCAAAAAAAAGAAACTTTTTGTGATAAAAAGTTATGAAATACTAAAACAATCGGCATACTATACATTTACCTAGTTTAGGCCCTCAATCTCTCACCATCATTACGGTACTTTAATAACAATTTAGACCTAATTATTAGGCCTCTATATATAGTAAAGTAGGCATAGATGTATGTTTTCACGATCAGCAAGTATTGATATAATAATAATGATGAGTTCTTCTAAGGCGTATATTTCAGGACCCTCGTAACCCAAGGCCCTCTCAATCTGCTTTACAACTTACAACTCATAATCAATGGAAAACGCTTATCAAAATTATAGGTTTTTTTAGTGCTCTAACATCTACGCCTGTAATGGAGCGTATGGCGATATTGGGAGAGCGTTCCAAAGTTTTTAGTCCTTACATTTTGATTTGATTTGATTTCTGCATTTTTTTCCAAATACAATTTAACTGAATGATAGCCAAGAACATGTAAATGTAAGGTATAATACAAGCATCTTTCATATCTGATGGACTATTCGCATTGCCATTGATGAGCATCTTTCATATTTAAAGGACTTTTCGCATTGCCATTGATGAGCATCTTTCATATCTGATGGACTATTCGCATTGTCATTGATGAGCATCTTTCATATGGACATGACTGGGGTAGTTTATTTCGCTTAACCTCGCCAACTGCTCTAGCGCCATCAACAGACTATCGGTTTACAATTTCATTTTTTCTGTGAATTATTTACTTTTGATTTATTATTATTGTTAGTTTTTACATAAATTGATTAATATTTAATTAATTTTCTTTCCTTTTGTCTTATTTTCATATTGATGTTACTCATAATGTTTTCATTTGATTTGGTTAATTTTTTTAAATTTCAAATGTTTTTGTTTTGTTACTGGCTTTTTTTTTAATTATTAGTTGTATACATGTATTTGTATCAAGTTCACAGACTGTGAAAACAACCGTTTAAGGCTAAAGCGAGATGCCGTGATTAAATAGATAAATAAGATGAGAACAAATGTCATATAAATAGTTGGAAATGTCATCATCCACCAGCCTTTTACCGACTTTAACTTTCTCTCCGATATTTACCACACATTCTGTCACTGCAAAAGAAAATTATTACGCATCCCTTTCCCCCCTTCTATTCCCCCTCTCTCTCTCTCTCTCTCTCTCCTTCTCTCTCTCGCTCTCTCTCTCTCACTCCATCTCTCTCACACTCTCCCTCTCCCCTTCTCTCTCACCCTCTCTCTCTCTCTCTCTCTCTATCCTCACCCTCTCCCTCCCGCTCTTTTTTCTTCTCTCTTATATCCATATCTTTCTCTCTCTGTCTCTATCTCTCTGTGTGTCTCTCCGTCTTTCTCATCCCCCCTCTCTCTCTCTCTCTCTTCCCTATCTACTTGAATGTTCTCTGCATAATCACCATTCCAACCACTATCTTCACCATTATCATCATCATCATCATCACCATCATCATCTTCGTCATCGTCGTCATCTCCTCCTTCTTCTTCTTCTTCTTCTCCTTCTTCTTCTTCTTCTCCTTCTTCTTCTTCTTCTTCTTCTTCTTTTTCTTCTTCTTCTTCTTCTTCTTCTTCTTCTTCTTCTTCTTCTGCTTCATCATCACAACTTCGTTCATTTTTGTCGAACAAACCAACATATTATATCCCTCATGCATTACCAAAACCACAACACTCTCTTTGAATAAAACAAAAGTGAAAAACATGATATTCTTTGAATTCTTACTCAGGTCATGCAATTTTATTTCAGACTTTCTTCAACCAATGATACCCACACGGGCCACACTAACAAACGATCGCCAATGGCGTCTACACATGAACCATGTAAACGCGTTGAGAAGGGGGCAATGCACCACGCCCTTTTAACATATTATTATGCACCTTTCATTTTGTTTATCATCAAAATAAATCATATTTAATCAAATTAAACCGTTTTTATACATTATTAAGATTGGTATTAAAGCGGAATATTGTTTGTGGATACCAGTGGAAAAACTTGCAACGCCACTTGCGATCGTTTAATAAGTTTTCTCATATTCGTTTTACTCCATTGATAGTCATCTTCTATTTTATTTACAAGTTTGTACATAGAAGGGAGGGAAATACATCTCATAAACATTTCTGGCACATTTTAAATGTATCTGAGGTTTCCTCTGCTCTACTAACACTCAGCAAACACATACAAAATAATTTGTATGTACATTGGCATTACAGTGGTCAAAATACCAACAGAACTGTATGTATAATCGAATCGTTGTCGTTTGATATTATTTATTAGCATTTATTGTCAAACTATTACGTAATGTATTCTACTCTCCAGCATTAAGAGGTGTCACGAACCGAATATAGTTTAGATAATTTCTAGTACTTTTTCTTTTATCGTAAATCGTCACAGAAATGGAATACGCAGGAATTAGGAACGTTTATTATATTATGATCACTTAAGGAGCGAAACAGATTAGAATAATACCCAATCGTAGGCTCTTTGTCTTTCGAAAACACTGAATGTATGTGCAAGTCTTCATAAACTACATTTATTGAACAACATAATTGTAATTGATAATTATTTTGACAGGTGTCAGATAATGATTGTATTATAAATATAACAAATAAAATGCTACAGTTTAAGAAATATAAAAAAGCACAGATTAAGTGTGATCACTTAATGCGGGACTGCATTGCCTAATCGGTGACCATTGGTTCTTCATGGTCCCCTTTTTCTTATGTTAATTGAGAGCTGATTTGATGAGATAACCACATGTCGGTGACCATGCAGGGAGGTCTAATCCCTCCTGGCCAAACTATATAGTGCAGACAGGCTTTAGAACAGTAAAAAGCGAATAGCATGGTTATGATGGTTACGAATCGTGAATCAAATATGTATGTAGGCTACGCACGAATTTGAGCACAAAAAACTCAAAGTTATTTTTGATAATTTGATTCAGTGCAATACATTAAAGTGAGCATGTTGATTTTAAAAATTGTAACGACACCTCTACTTAGAAAATATAATTGAACTGACTACAAGCGTGCTTTTAAGCACAGTATATTTGGGGTGCATACAAATAGTACTTTCTTGGACTTTGTGTTTAAATCGACTCACAGCCATTAAATAGTTCCTGATCATCATAGCGTGACTTGCCTATGTCATACAAAACGATCAATTTCACAACCTTTGGGCTTTACACGAAGCAGACAAACTGAAACGATTACGATTTCATGTGTGTTCCTCTTTAATGCGTAATTATGTGAACATTTCAGACAAGAGGGATCGCCATATTCAACAGACGAACATTTTCCTTCATTTATGTAAATTGCGTTTCATATAGTTTAATATAAATTAGAAACATGATAAATAAGTTCTTTCTTTAACATAATAACAAGATCGTGTGCGCTTGGATGTATTTACTCGTAGTCTTTAAGACCAGTCATTCAATTCCAAAATAATTTAGGACTGAACATTTACAAGCAAACTGTAAATAACTATAACACAAAGAAAACAAATAATACTGCGATTCTATTATTATATAACTGTACAAATCTTCATAAATACATAATATTGCACTATCGCCGAACTAAAGAAATATCTCTAAGAGAAGGAAAATATGATAGCAAACGCAAATAGAGAGTATTGTCTATTAAAAGTACAAGAGAGACACGGTGGCATTCCATGGACCGTGAATTGATGAAGTTTGATAAATTCATCTACAAAATAAACTGAATCGCAAGAGCGCCATCTATCGTGAAGACTAGTCCCAACCGTCATATTCGTTGGCAAATAATACTTTAAGCGGATCTGAGTGTGAGTTCTGTTGTACATTTTCAAATGGAATGAGAGTAAAAGGCTCTTTGGAAAACCAAAGTTGTACATCTTTACCTTCTTTTACACTGAATAAATATATTTATTAAAGGGGAATTTAAACAGAGCTCGCGTCTTTCTTGGACATGATAGATAAGAATACATAAGCGAAATAAGTTAATTGATCTAATCGAGCCTGAAAATGGAATGACGATTTCCTGATTCATATTACCATTGCTTCCTTAATCATAGGGAAAACTGTACTGTGTTTCTCTCAGTCTGGCAAACACTGCATGAGGCTGAACTACCTTCGAACCAGATTACAAGTAAGATTTTTTTCCATCGGAGAAGGAACTGGGCTGAGAAAAGTAGGGGTGGGAAAGAGTCACTTCATCTGATGTCTAACCAAGTTGGCGCATAAGGCTCGCTGTTTCAGACGGCACTGATATGACGTTGTAGTTTGAATCGAGGACTCCAAGAGCTTGCATTCGGTTCAGTTTTTCTTGGTAGTCGGCTACATCGTTGGCGTGTAGACGTAACCTGCTCACAAACCGATTGAACGCACTGAAGGAAGACCTGTCAGATCAGACACCTGTTACAAACAGAAAAGAGGGAAAAGAACAAATACATTAGTAAGTGATTAGGAAGGAGGACATTCATTGTTATTTCTAAGGAATCCGATGAAGGTTTACATTTTGAACCCTGGAAAGGGAGATTCTAATATAGAAATACTAAAAGTCATTTTAAATTCCACAGCATATAGTAAAAGGTTGTTTTAGACCACTTTTCCAATAGTCGCTGGAAAATCCTTGCAAAGGAAAACGTTAATGTTATGTGTTGTAGGAAAGATAAGGTTTAGTTTTTAAAAAAGAGTTTTCTAACAAGCAACATAAGCAAGGAGGGGCCGAATGTCGAAAAGCGAAAAATAATCATGACAATAACGTTCGAAACTCGGAAATCGTCGAATTTCATGATGATTTGACTGAAGCTCAAGATACTTCTGCATCAAATTATACATATACCTGATGCACAGCCCAATAGGGTGACATTTATTTGATCTGCTCTTCGGTATTCAAGAAGTAGTATTTATTGACTTTAAAAGATATCGCGAAGGATGTACAAACAGGCTTTTCTTTTAACCCACTGATGCTTTCAAATGTATAGAGGCATACGTTTACAGAAAAGTTATGAAGGCCACCCCTCCCGTGCCCGCCCCTGGCTACCCCAATGCTGCTCACCTCTTTTAACATAGCCTTGGTGATTCGTCTTCCCGTTTGTGTGCCTCGTATGCATCAGAGCAAGCGTGCAAAGAGTTTTTACAAAAAGATTCTCTTCAAGCTCCCCATCAGTAGCTTGTAGGCATCGCTCCAGTATGGCGTCGGGACTGTCGAACCCGCCTTCCCCAATGGGTAGGCTGGGGATGCCGCCGCCGCAACCGACCGATGCGGCGTCGTCGTCGAGCTTGCTGGTGCTCATCGATTTCAACTGTTGCGGTGATGTCTTCCAAACGGGATGATGATGACGACATGTGTGTAGATTAGTTTGTGTTGGACAGGAGGGTGTACGAAACTATGTTATATCTGCAGAAAGAGATAATATCAATAAGCTCTTTGGAAAATCACAACTGTTGAACAAATTTAACTTCTTTTACATGTAAATATTCCATGTTGAACGACAAATGCATATGCTTCAAAACAAATTGTGTTATACTTGTTTATTGTTGGGTGATAGTTATGCAAATTCTTATTTCTTTCTAATATGTGTTTCCATATGTTATTTCTTGCATTTATACTGATTTATTTTTCAGATTCAATACATCATTGTTATGTTATGTTATATATTAAATGATGTGTCATTCACTTTGTTTGTAAACTTTTGTAATTCGGCTAAACGCCGCGATGAAAGTTTAATTTGAAATAGACCATTTTGAATGAATGAATGAATGAATGAATAACATGATGGATAAGAGAATGAATGCATGCATGTCTTGACAACAGAGGAATGTTCCAAAGTGACTTGTTCATCTCATTCACCTTTCCAGAAGATGAGAACACATTACACAAAAGCAGTCAAGCTTTTAATGGTGCGTGATTTGAGAATTTAAAGCCTAATTAGGCCATCTTTCAGAGGTATATCAAGAAGGAAGAAGAATATGAAAGAAGAACAAGCGAAAAAGTAACCATTTACCGGAGATTTTGGGAACACGCATGCGGCCCCTCCTACCCCGGAGTAGGCCGGGGGGGGGGGGTGGTAGGGCCGGGAGAAGAAGAACAAGATTCCACAAAGTCGGCAAGAAGATGAACAAGAAGAAAGGAGAAGGGGGCAATATTTCAAGACAAGCTTACACAGACAAGACTTTCACATTTTCGAGTGATATAAGCGCTATAAAAAAATTAGTCTTTGCCTACATACATTAGTTAGTCTTTGATTCACTCTTCATCGATGAATACCACGTCCATGGTTTTATCACATTATAATTCTTGCATATCAAAGATACCTTCAATAAAAGAAGAAATGATCCTAGGAAATAGTAGATAGTTTTTTTACGGATTTCGGTACAAGAAACAGTTTTTAGAGTCTCATTTCTCCCGAAAGTAGACTAGTAGTAGTACTGTTAATTTTAGTGTAGAGACTCAATCATGTATAAACATCACTCTTCCACTTTTTCGGCCCGATAATAATTAATGAACCTTCAGTTAAAATATTCGCGCTCCGCATAGACAATTTACATATATCGGCTCCGTTCAAAGTCCATTTGCATGCATGCAGCAAACCTACTACAAGTGAGGTAAAACTAAAAAAAATTGGCGCATGCGTCGCGGGGAATACCACTTTGACTTGAATGCAGCCGTCTTCTTACATTTTATAGGAAATTTGCGGGTTTTCGGCATGATAATATCAGTTACTTTAAACATGTCAGGCGCTGATCCAGGGGGGCCCAGCAGGCCTTGCCCCCCCCCCCTCCCGCAAAAGAGAGATTGAGAGAGACAGAGAGAGATCGAGAGAGAAGAAAAAGAAGGGAAAGGAAAATGGAGAGAAATGGGGGGGGGGCGAAAGGGCCTAGCCTCCCAGGCTGTTGCCTCACCCCCCCCCCCCCTCCTTCGTTACAAAAAAAGAGAGAAGGGAGGAAAGGAAAGGAAAAAAGAGGAAGAAGAAAAGAAAAGAAGGGGGATATCGGTTTTCCCGCCAACAAGTTGTGTATCGTGGGGGGGGGGAGGACCTTGTCCCCCCCCCCCCCCCCCCCGCCCCCGGTTAAAAAAAAGAGAGAAGGAAGGAAAAGGGAAAGAGGAGAGCTTAAAGGGAACACAAAGAGGAAGAACAAAAGAAAAGGGAGAAAAAAAGGGGAGATCAGTTGCGGTTAATCCCGCCAAAAACGTATGGATCTGGGGGCCGAAAGGCCCTTGCCCCCCCCCCCCCCCATCCCCCGGCAAACCTACAAGGGAAAAGAAGGAAGGAAAGGGAAGGCGGACCACTGAATTTTTATCTGACCGTAAGTAAACGCCTTAAGCCCCTGAGCTTCCGGGGGCTCTGCCCCCTAAACCAACCAAGGGCACTAAGGCGGGCCCTTTGATACTCATCTGACCGTAATTTAATGCCTAAAACCCTTGAGCTTTGGGGGGGGGGGGGGTCACCGGATTACGAGACCACTGCTCTATCAACTGAGCTATCGTGAAGAAATCCTTTTCAAAAGGGGTTACATCCATATGCCTCCCTGATGTTACTTGCATTATGTTGCTTAAAATTCTGTTGACAGCCAGATATTGTACAAAACGTCTGGATTGGGATTGGGTGGTATAGAACTTATTTTAAATCGTTTTAATTTGTTCATTATTTTAATTTCCTTCAGGAAAAGGATTTCAAACTTGGGCCAAAATTCACCGCTTTACAAATTATCATTTTCTATGAGGAGAATCGCGTGTGGCAAACAAAAGCCCTTGACAATTAATTCATTAATCCGGGTCTACAATTTGTTAAGGTTGGAAAGTTTAATCGCCTATTGATCACGTGACTTGATGGTCGTTATTTGCTTGTGTTTCCGAGTACTTAAAATACAGATCATGAGCAGATCCCCCCCCCCCCCCCAGGTTGTACTCAAAACTGTGTATAGTTCAAAGACCTATACACCATTAAACAGAGTGCGAACCCTATCCAGCCAGGCACCATATTAAGTAATATCATTCTGTCATTTCTGTGTAGTAGTTTATTTAGGAAAATGGACATACCAGCTGTTTTCGATAACATCACTCAGTTTGATTTGATTCGAGGTATTTGTCATTAATGAAACAGTATACAGGATATATAGTCTCAAACGAACCTTTACCATTAAACTTGGTGCCAACACCATTAAGCCATACACCAAATTTAGTAATCCAATATGTGTATCTATAAAAACCGAGGTTTCCCAGGATTATTTAGGAGGACGGAAGATTGATTTTGTTGAGTTGTTCGATAACATCACTCATTCAGTTTGATTTGATTCGAGTTATATCTCATTTGTGCCGGATTCGATTCACATTTACAACAGTAGGGTAAAACGAGGGCAAGTATTGTAGACATTGTACTATTTTATTGCTTTCCTCCATTCCTAGGCAAGTAATCACGTTGTACTTATCATGCTTATCTGATACAGACTATTTCCATGTTCCCTATTATACGTTTGAATTGCGAGGTGCCTTGATGTGGGACGTCGCTCGTATTGTTGGATGTAACGCCATTGATGTTATGTTGTTATGATGTTTTTTAATCTGTACAATTGTGTTCATTGTTTGTAACACACCTCTCCCAGTAAATAACGAATTTCCATTTTTTATGGACAAAAAATCGATTCAATTCGATTCAATTCAATTAATAAAACGGAATAAAGGCCATATGGACACTAAAGAAACTACACCATTAAACTTGGTGCCAACACCATTAAGTCATGCACCAAAAAGACCGATGCTCGATAACATCACTCACTTTGATTTGATTCGAGATATTATATCTCATAAATTAAACAGTGTAAAGGCTAAATAGTCTCAGACAAACCTACACAATTAAACTTAGGCACTAGGGTTCGGGGGGTTCGGGGGGTTCGCCCCCCCCCCTTAAACAAAGAAATTATGCTTTATAACCCCCCCCCCCCCCCCCCCCATTGAGCAAAAAAATAATTACAAAATTAGTGCTCACTACTCTACCGGTTTCAAAATAGCATGTACAGTCCAGTTCATGCACACTGGACTAGCTATAGATCTCTCTCCCTCTCCACATTTCTCATTCACACACACGCATTCTCTTTAAAAGCAAGTCCATATTATTCTGTCTCACTCTCACTCATTTTCTAACCAAACCCACCTTATCTACACACACAATACCCCTTCCCTCCCTCTAGTTTAATCCCAAGCCCACAATTTAGGAGTCATATGAGTTTATTGGTCATTAAGGCTGATCAATAAAGCTCTGAGGAGATATAAACTTTATCTTTTAAAAATAAATCATATTGCCGCAATCATTACATGTCCTGAAAAAGGGGGTTGTTGTTCTAATTTTATGGCCAACAGTGCAATAATTGTAATGATGACATCGAGTTAATGATAATAATAATAATAATAAAAAAGATACTAATAATAGTAGTGATAACAATAATAATCACAATAACAAAAGCACTAACAGTAGTTATAATAATAATAATAATAATAATAATAATAATAATAATAATAATAATAATAACAAAATTAAAGCCCGGTAGCGATGGTACATGCATATCAATCTCTCCTTCCACTGCCTCTGTTGTATAGGCCTATATGGTTAACAGCAAAAACCAAAACGGACAGGTTTGCAATTTGCACGTGGACTTTGAACGGAGGCGTTATGCAAATTGTCTTAGCGACGCAGGGGGTACAAAATTAATGATCAATAGTAATATACCATAAGTTTTACGTTTATATCGTGTTTGGTATGCATCCATGCACACGACACCGCAACGAGTCAAGTTTAGAAGGGCGTGACGCTTATACATGTATATATATATATATATGCGGGACAGACCACGTTGACTTAATTCTAGCGATCTTGTATTTTACAACAAATCGGCTGGTTTTCGGCATTATAATAACAGTTTATACATGTATCATTGTTTATGATACATGCCAACAATTTACATTGGCGTTGACGATGAGTGTTTCGTTTCTGTGTATTCAAGCAAATAGGAGAATGATAAACAGAATTGACTTTCCTTCTAAGTTTGATTTGGTATAACGGTTTACACCAACGTCAGAATTTATGGTAAGCGCATCATTCCTTACTAATAAGCTTAGTACTGTACGTATTGAGGAGGGGGTGCTACAAAATAAGGCTTCTCGATCTAATGTTTGTTGATATTTGTATAGATTTTGTTATTATGTTAAAAGGATTTGCTGTTAAGGAAAGTTTTTTTTTTTTTTTGGCCTTATTGTTCTTTTCCGATTGAGTTGCTTTGTTAATGTATGTTTGTTTCTTTGTTGAATTTGTTGGCAAAGGAAGGGGGGGGGGGTGTTATCCAAATATGGATCCGTTCATTTCAGACGAAATGTTAAAGGTAAAGACCAATATTGGAAACGCCCCAATTTCAAAGTTAAAGGATTTCTTTTTTCCGAGAGTGGTAAAAAAAGAATACCTTTGCAATAGAGCGAAACTCGTATAGATTTACTTTAAGTGTCTGAATTGCACTCTCTTCTTCAAAGTGCTTGACTCTAGCATGCTTACCTGGTTTTAAATTACATGTAGAGTACAATTATAGAACAAGACAATTATGGTATTCAATTTTCATATGCTGTTTGCTTGTCTTTGTGATTGTATAGGTTTGTAAAACCAACGTGTATGTGCATTTTACTCAACTTTTTGCCAAATGAATAATCATTTTCGAGAAATACATCTGGGTTTAAGAGCACTTTCAATACTGCAGAGCTATATAAATCATGCTCGGATTATATCAAAAGCAGAAAGGATAATAAGCCCAGTAAAACTAGCTGTAAGTTGATTATCTGGAAGTCGTTGCAAAAGTGTCATAACTAACAAGACAGCTTCTTTATAACATTTTAAGTGATTAAAAATAAAGATCATGTCATTGCCAACACACTCTTTAAATCATGTCATTTCATATTGCCTCAGGAATAGATATATGGCAGTGCACCTAAATATATTTGTTTGAATAATCAATGAGTTCACTGTTGTATTTCAACATAATCATCTACAAGCTTAAAGTCACTTAATGTCAAGAATAGTAAAATACAAAATGTACTGAAACTGGTTGATCTACTGAGTAATGATGACGGTTGTCAATGTCTTTTAGGGTGCATACCCTATTAATTATTACTATTTACTAATTTCTTGCTACTACTACTACTACTAATACTACTACTACTACTACTACTACTTCTAACTACTACTAACTATTACTACTAACTACTAACTACTACTAGTACTATACTACTACAACTTTAATTATATTACATGTTACAGGTTCGTACTAATAATACTACTAGTAGTATTAATACTACTAATACAACAACTACTACTACAACTAATATGTAGCTATACTACAACTACTGTTGCTGCTACTACTTACGACTACTGCTACTTTCACTACGACTACTACTTACTACTACTACTTTTGTATCTATGATACACTATAACATGTGTGCTTTACCTGAGAGTTAAGGGAGTGTTCTTTCTACTTGGCTGCTGGTAGTGAAGTGGCTTGGAAGTTCAAAGCAGAGACATTTTTCCTATAGTCGTAATGGTATGCTATTCAGGTATCTATTGTCATAGCGTTACTGGCTGGTATGTATAATACATTGGCATGTGCATTGCATTGTTATGCATTGCAGCTGGCATGTCTATTATGTTGTTCTACTACTACTACTACTACTACTACTACTACTACTACATGTAATATTACTACTATATTTCCCCATTCATTTCGTATGCCAAACAAAACTTACCAGGTAGTTTCCGAAATAAAAAGACTGTGGGCTTTTCACTATTCTCTCTTTCTTGTTTTTTAATTATAACTATATTACAAGTACTACTAATATTAGCAGTACACTTACTACTAATAAAAGTAAGGACTAATATTACTACTAGTAGTCCTACAGCTATTACTAATATAACTCATAAATGTGTTACTGTAAATGTGTGGACATTACCAACGATGTATCTTTCATTACGGTTTTCTAGTTTATTATCTCATTATATCAAAGACCTCTCTGCTTACTTGTCTATTTCACAAGTTTACATGCATAAGATGTGGAAGGTGCATAAGGTTGTCTCGACAGCACATACAAATCAGCAGTTTAATACCCTCTAAAATGTTGACAGTAGACTTTCGTTGAAAAAAATAGCATCGGTGTCGCAGTGACAAGGCTTAGTTTAACAAGGAATACGAAATAAGCCAAGATTGTGTCATCAAAACAAAGAGAAATAATTATGTTCTCTTGCAAATGAGCCTTTTTTTAAAGCCTGAGTTAACTTTTTCACTTTGTCTACGCAATTGCACAAAATAATGCATATAAGTAATCGGACTGAGAAATAACAGTTCGTAAAGGCTTTTCACCCGGGCTTTTCACCCACATAGAATGCTGCAGCCCAAAGTTATTGGTACAAGGGGATGTTGATGATACTTTTCGAAAAGGCTGATGCCCAGTCATACATGGCAGCAGAGTAAGGATCATTACACGGAATATCAGTTACTGTTTAACCCTAATAAGGCCGGGGGGGGGGGCATTATGCCCCCCTCCACGTTTTTCTGATTGTTCGGGAACGCATATGGATGGCGCATCTTTTAAAAGATTTTTTTTGAAAATCGGACCTACAGTTACAAGATCACGTGACCTTTTGTCTTTGCATGTCAGCTCGAAAATCGCTCATTTCGTGATGTATGTACAAAACATATGAAAATGTCATTTTTCCTTAAAAAGATCAAACATTGGTTATTGGGTCTTGTTTAACGTTTAGGTGGTTCTTTTGGGAATCAAAATAGTTGAATTGTAGTTATAAATGAAATTAAACAACAAAAACAATAAAATACATAAGTTAAAAAACAATGTCATACAGGCTTTTATCTGTAAATGGGAAACAATCTAAGTTGGGTATACTTTTGTCGTACGAACTGTTTGCCTAAATAATAACTTCCAAACATTCCTAAGTCTATATCTTCCCTCGTTCCTTTCTCCCTCCTTTCGCGCATGCTCTCTCTCTCTCTCTCTCTCTCTCTCTCTATCTCCCTCTCTCTCTCTATCTCCCCCCTCTCTCTCTCTCTCTCTCTCACCTAGCTCTCGATTGATCAGGCTACCGTGATTAAAAGGCTACTCAAGTGCACAAGAGGGAAATGTTTTGATCGATTGTGGTAATTTAGGACAGCAAATACAAAAATAAAAACTAAACATACACGTACATAATGTCATTGAAACAATCTCAAAATCTTAAACCGGGGCATGTCTGCTGACACAAGCTTGCCCATGCATGGATTCTTACTCCAATATATTTTTATTGTGCGCGTGTGCGTGTACCTTCCTCACCCTCAATCACACTCGTATAACCTATACGTTCACATGCAGACATGATGCACACTAATTTTATTTCAAACCCACAATCATGCTTCCCACACACATTTCTTTCCCAATTCCATACATTTTCACCTTCGATCTCGATACCGTTTGCTAAATAGCCATATGACACCGTATACAGTCCAGTTCATGCACTATGTACGTGCTCGCTATTATCTCTCCCCATCTTTATATTTCTCATTCACACCCACACAAACAGGCACATCCAAACACGCACACACATTTTCTCAAAAGCAAATCCATATTCTTGAGTGCATTTATATACAACTTAGGCGCTGTGTTTACACTTTGCAAGATTAACTGTATGCGAGTGGCAAAAGGCTTGTTCACAATGTGAAATGAGTATTCACACAAACAATTATTTTATATTTCAGAACACAATTGAGTGCATTATTATTGCTACCGCAAAATCCAAACAATTTATTTTGATTTGTAAGTATGATCCTTTCCCCCGTATTACGAAATATCCAGAACTCAATTTTCGACCATACTTCCTTAGAATAGTTACAAAAGCCACAACATCATGTATGATAGTTTCATCATTGCTACTACAAAAAGTACACTTCTTGTCAGCCATATATAATATTCTATTTAAAATCTTGATTTGAAACCACCTCATGTGGATATCTATTGTTGACTGAAATGGAATTAAACAGTATGAACCCCAAAGGAAAATATGTTATATATGATAGGTGCACTGCATACATTAATTAGAACAAATGGTGTGACTTCAACAAAAAAATGGTTTGTATACCACAAGAATGATGGTGCTTGGTCGGTTGTCTCATAGGTAGTAGTAAGAAGAGAGTCGTGATACGCGCTTGTCACAGGTATTTTCTTCCTCTTCTACCTTTGTAATTTGTTGGCATCTTTGCTGACGTATGGGCTAAATACCTTTTAGGCTTATTGAGTGGTACAGGTCTAAAAGCATTTAAAAAAAAAACTCATCTGCCAGGGGCGCCGGAAGCGAGGGGGGTGGGGGGTGGGGGGAACGCTCGCCCCAAAAACAAAAAGTGGGGGACGCATTTGCGCCCTCTCCAAAAAAGCCCACCCCCCCCCCCCCCCCCCCCCGCCCTGAACAAAAATCAGCAGTTAAGGAGTGAATATGGTTTGCATTTTTTAACCAAAAAGAATATTAAAAAGAGAAAAGCCTGAATTGAATCACTATTCCATTCAAAGAAAGGAGAGTAAAAAGAAATATTCCGCATGCCCCTATTTGTGTCAATGGAGGATTTTATGATAGCGATACGTGCATATCGTGGGAATATTGTGAGAGGATGGAAAAGCGTGTGTTTTTTATGATAGGGGTGAGAAGACATGAGCCCCTGAACACTAGCGTACTGATCGGGAAGGGGGGGGGCTTGGGGGCAGTTGCCGCTCAAATAAAAATTCAAACGTGGTTTATTTTTAGTTCGGTACCAGTGATTTACAAATGTTGCTAAAATGACATGATTTTCCGGAATTTGTTCTCATTTTTTTTCTCGTAAATTATACTTGTTGATGCGTTTGTTGGAAAATTACGAATTCCCAAATTTACAGTCAGGCCAGAAATATGTTTATTTAGAAGTCTTCATGTCAGGGCTTGTAGTACGGCGGGGCTCCGGGGCTCGAACCCCCTCACTTTTTTGAAAAAGCATGTTAAAGAGAAAAAGACAGAAAGAGGAAATAAAAAATGAGTGATCTGCCAGTGTGAGGTTTCAAAATATGCTCATCTGCCCGTTATTAAATGCCTAAAACACCTGAGCTTACGGGGGCTCCGCCCCTTGGATCACACCAAGGGTCCTAAGGCGGGACCCTGGATGCTGATCTGACCGTAATTAAATACCTAAAACCCCTGAGCTTCCGGGGGCTTTGCCCCCTTGACCTCACCAAGGGCCCTAAGGAGGGCCACTTGATGCTCATCTGACCGTAATTAAGTGCCTAAAACCCCTGAGCTTCATTGGGCTCAGCCCCCTGGACCCCACGCCAATTAGTGACCTGCCAATGTCACAAATAAGGTATCTAAATATGCTTATCTGACCTTAATGCCCAAAACCTTTGAGCTTCCGGGGGTTCCGCCCCTTTACCCCCGCCGGGCTAAAGCCCCTGGACCCCACGCTTATTTACACCGCACTCGCTTCGCTCGCTAAGCTCTACATGATCGTTAATAAACTTATTTTTAGAAACGTTCCACGAAGCCTGCATGTAACATGTAAGAGTGGTAGTGATGCAGATTTTTCTTCTGCCCCTCAAAAAACTGTTTTGCTCATTACGCCACTGCCCCCTGAAAGGCGAGCCCCCTGGAATGTTTGCCCCCCCCCCCCCCCATCCGAAAAGTGCTGCTTTAGAAGATCTTTCTTCCACTATACCGAGTGAGTCAAAAAAAAGTTTACACCTAGAAAATTATTATACATCTTATGAAAGAGTGTTTTATCCCAAATCATTTAGTACCATTTTTGTGTGGTATGTGTTCACGCTTGAACCAACAGAAGACATTGTTTGCAAAGGTGCAAAAATCGACTTGCGCCAAAGTTGCTTATATGATGTATTCAAGTAAGAAAATGAATTAAATGTATCAAATAAGATGCATTGCATATGTTTTTTGCAGAAGCAAAGTCACACACACACAGAGACACTCGCGTACAAATGTTCTTAGATATTTGTGTGGCATGATTTATTTTGTTAGGGATGTAATTTGGATCTGCAAAGACCGAATTAATACCAAAATCCCAATTGTTTTATTCAAACATCACATAAGAAACTTTGGCGCAACTCACTTTTTGCACTCTCGCAAACATGCCTCCTGTTCTTCCAAGTGTGAACACATATGTCAGGAAAGAAATTTATTTGTTTCGCTCTCTGGTCTGGAGTGTTCTTTGTTAAAGTCAGGTGAAGATGTTAAGGTCAGATGTTTTCTTTTCAGGCCAAGATGTATTGTTCCCTATGAATAGGCCTGGGGGAAGTCATTAATTCAGTGTACATGTTTTATCTGTTGTTTAGCACACATTTAGGAAGCCTCTTTTCAATACAAGTATTTTCCTTTGTAAGATCATTTCCTCTCCAAATATTTGTAGTCATGTTTTTAGAATTTACTTAGTTACCGTAGGGTATATTAAGAGGTGGATTTTCTGTAATCGAGGAGAACCACCTAAGCTATAATAGACTTAACGTCATGTTAGAAGTCGGCAATTAAAGTCAATATCTGAGGGTATTTCCACGTCGGGACGAGAGGCTAGCTCAACTGCCACCCGGTTCTCCATAGCTTTCGTCGGGGGCTAGCTCTTGTCTGGGATCAGGACGCACACCATCGTATCTGAGTCTGCGGAGGTCAAGAATCCGGAGCGACTACCGGGGCCAAGTGGAGCAAAGACGCCGTCTGCGGAGGCCAGGGCCAAGTGGACGACACGAGCTGTGACCGGCGTCGATGTCAGACGGGAAACTACCCATCCAGAATTATATTTTGTTAAAGATAAGTTTAATTACATACTGTATTATTACTGAAGCCAAAACAAAGTGTGTGAAACAGGAGAAATGATTGGAAATTAAACATTACAATTTAACTTTAATTAACAAGCTCTATTTCCCTTTATTCTGTGTGTCCGTAGCAATAATAAAAAATAAAAAAAAGTCTCTCACGTGACAACATACCACCCACAAATGATACTAAACGATTTGGGATAAAATAATCTTTCGTAAAATGTATGATAATATACTGTTCATAGATGATTTTTAAAATAATTAGCAATTTTCTAGGTGTCAACTTTTTGTTTTGACTCACACAGTATAATGAAGACCTACAACGGTAACACCCTAGATGATATACAATCTATCATGTGATGTTGTCAATACCAATATTAAACTATAAATAACTCAACTTTGGCCATATAAATTGTTAAGTGATATCAGGTAATGATTATTACACTTTGCAAACAACTGCATCTTACGTTGATTGGTTGCGCGTGGGTCATGATTAGAAATATGTAGATAATGGCACTGACAACCCTTATATGGCTATCGGTTATCATACCCAGACACGTCATGCACGTAGGCGTCAACATCTGAAAAGTTTCGTTATTTTCCAATATTGTTTTACGACAAGGCATATGGACAAGGCAATTGTCCTGTGGATTATTCGCGGGACGATAATTAATTAGGTGAGTCATCGGCAGTAAAGCAAACAAGTTAGTGCAAGCCAAACATATAGGTTAGACGAAGATATGCACATGCATTTGTTTGTTCGTCAAGATATTAAAATGATTAAAGGGATAGTTGAGTTCTTGTTTAAGACCGCAAAAGCCTTCAAAATGGATGGTTATTGCTCTTATTCTTATTTCTGACATTTCTAGTGCCCTCGTAAAACCTAAAATTGCTATGAAGGTATTTTTAGACCACAAAATGTGTGAATTCAGATTGAATACGATCGTAACAATTCAGCTCCACTTTCCATAAAAAGGTGACCGTTAATTAATTAATTAATTAATAATAACAATACGCAGGCCGGCTGGTTTTGCGTATTATAACCAACATGAAGAAGAAAAAAAAGCCAAGGCGTTATCTCTTTATTCATTTATTGAAATATATTTATTCAGGATAACAAGAATCAGATGATTGTGGATACAAAATCCGTTTTACATCATGCTGAACAGGATAAAAATGTAGTACACGGAAATATAAGAAATGAATATCACCAAAGCTCACAAGCAAAGATAAGAACAGTATAAAACTAACTTATAAGAATAAGACGCATCAAAAGTAGTGAAAAGCACAAAACAAAAAACAAAAACGACAATGTAATAATTAATATTAACGGCGGAAAAACATCAAATCACTTTAATAAAATGCATTAAAATATCCCCAAAAGAATTAGAAGAGGAGAAAAGATATAAGGAAATTGGTAGAAAGTAAAGGAGGAAAGAGAGAAAGAAAGAAAGAGGGGGAGAGAGAAATGGAGAGAGAGAGAGAGAAGTAAGCCATGTCAAGAGCAGTAAATGAATCGGCATGGTATCACACATGTTTATAAAAAATCTTCCTTGTACATACGTTTAAAAAGATAGATTTAGCATTTTGAAAAGCAGAAGGGAAACTATTCCAAATTTAACCACCAGCGTATCTAAAACAATTCTTAAAACTTTCAAGATTAGGCTTGGTAAAACAGCATTTAGAGTATTGGCAAGTTTAGTTTTAAAACCGTGTCTGTCAAAAACCATTTCCACTTCATTGCATAATCGTACTGAGGCTTTTCCATGAATACAGTTGTACATTGTATGCTAAAAAATAGTCCCGTCTAGTATCAATGGATTGCCATTTCAATGAATTCATTATATTCAAGCTATTTACATCATAATCAAAGTTCCCTACGACAATACGTGCAGCTCTTTTCTGTAGTCTTAAAAGAATATTTCTGTTTTGTAAAGAACAGTTTCCCCATACGGAACAAGACTTATCTATAAGATTGGCTGTCTGGTAAATTTGTATATTTTATTCAAAATGGAAGAGCTTAGAAATTTACTGAGCTTTCTCAAGGTAAAAATCTTATAACTTAATGATTTGGTAAGAGATTTAATGTGGATATCCCAAGATAATATATCATCAATTTCAATTCCCAAATATCTGATACTTCTTACTTGTTTTATTATTTCAATATCAATATGCACCTTCAGACTTGATTCATCGTTACCTCGTGTGTTACTACTCAACAGCATAACATTGCTCTTATTAGTATTAATACGTAATCTATTTTTACAATACCATTCATTTGTAGCATATAGATCTGCTTGGAGCTCAGCTGTAATGACATTAATATCCATATATTATCCATATACCATGACAATAAACTGCTTGTTTCCGACCAGATGAAAAACTAGAAAACCATTTAAGTTCAGTATTTAAAATACCATACTTATTCAATTTGGACAACAAAAGTTCATGGTCAATACAATCAAAACATTTTGAAATATCATTTTCAAAATTACCGAATATTTGTGGGGCACCACAAATATTAGAAATCGTTATATTTATGGATATTTCAGCCGTCTCTAAACCGATTTTGATCAAACAAGGATGATTTTGTTAATTAAATTGTATGCTCTTTCAAAATTGATACTCGATTTTTCATTATCTCACAACTAAATTATTTTGTGTAGCGCCCTCTGCAACAAAACTCAACTATCCCTTTAAGCGGTGGGGAAACGTTTTTTCCCCAAAGTATGAGTGGTATTGCTAAAAAAGAGGTATTTTAGAGGGAAGTGGCCCCTACAAAAGCGAGGTGAGAAAATTCGCATTCAGCCATAAGTGAGTATTTACACTTACCTTTCTTCCTCATCCAATGTATTCAAATACCTAATTCTACTTTATTTTTTGGGGGTAGAATCACCAACTGAGAAAGGCATAGGCATATCATTAAACATTAATAGCAGGGGTCAATCAAAATATCTCACAAATTACAAAAAACATGTGGCAAAATAGGAACTACAGAAAACGTTACCCCATATGACCTGCACGAACACAGGCAAAGAAAATCTTTAATAAGAGTAAGTCAAGAAAACTGATGTTAAAAAGGAGGATATTCTGAGATTGCTTTAGAAAATGAAAGGTGGAATGAAAATCTTCCAACCAGTATTATTGACACTTGAAGGAAAAAGAACTTGAAAGCGATTTTAAATTTTCAACGAAACAAAAAAAAAAAGTTTTTCAATGGAACGCTCAATCCATAAAATGCTCATGGCTTTGAATTTCTTAACAAAACACGCTTGTGAAGAAGACAAGCCGGTTCCATTTGGCTACATGAGACTTGGTATGATGATTATAACATCATTACATTTCCAGACTATATTTCGGTAACTAGAAACAGGAAAAAAGGTGAGAAGGTTGAGCATTCTAAATACCAAAGACAGTTAAGTTTCAAGTTTTGAAAACACCAGCAGATTAGGAATACACAATCGCGCCTTCTTATTATCGCATCTACGTTAGATGAAATGTTTTACATTGCAGGAAAAAGTTTGATAATACACATTCTCCTATTATATGTGGTAGTATTGACATACATGTAATACTTTATAGATGCAAGCGGTAGACTACTTGGTAAAATTATGCATAGACAGGATCTCGTCCTGCTTCATGAGGGTACCCAACAAGAATAGACCCACACACTGGACGGTTCACTAGTTTATATTTAACATATATGTCAAGAGATCTAGCCAGTCTTGGAAGTTGGTCTGTCCTCAAAAACATTTTGGAAGTGACCACTTCGTGAATAATTTTGATCTTTCAGTTACTTCACGAAATCCCCAAAGGAAAGAAAATATAAAAGAAACAAGAAAGAAAATACAATTTACAGATAAGTACGTACATCTCTCTAAAATATGAACTGGATATTGGAAGTAGACAATCGATTTAATAATAAGAAATACCAGAAATCGGATCTCCAAGGTAAGTACAATAACTTAGTGAGTATAATTTCACCTGCTATATACAATTATCCGAAAATGTAAGACACAATTATAAGGTAAATAAACCATTGTACACTCTAAATTACAGGGATTTAAATTTAAATCTATAGGATTTATTTTTAAATCTTTCATATACTGTAGGTAGGGACCAATCGATGTGGATTTAAAATTAATCTTCGCTAGGATTAAAAAGTTTTAATCTGTAAAGGATTAAAAAATAAGTTCAAAAGATTTATATTATAAATCTTTCTAGATTAAAATTAACCCTGATAAAGATTTAAAAGCAATCCTTTTTGGGACTTCTTTGTCATGTGACAAAATCTTATCGCCAGGATTGGTCAATTTGCCGTTAATTTTCGGAACTTTTTTTAATCTTTTGGGATTGAAAAAAATATATTTGAAACTCGGATTAAGAACCAGTATAGCAATCTTTTAAGATTAAAAATCAATCTTTATGGATTTAATTTCATTCAAATCCGGCTTAAGATTTAAATTTTAAATCCCTGTAATTTAGAGTGTAGGAAGTTTACAGAAGCTGTACAAATTCCGGTATCAAAAAAAGGGAACAAAATCTTCAAATCCTCCGGCATAACGACCTATTTCACGAACATTATGTAAGTTCATGGAACGACTTGTGAATCATTGAAAGGAAGTATATAATTACACCTATACAATCAGGAGTTATATATTTTTGTTAAAGAATTACCACCGACCACGTGACTAAAGCAGAAATAGATATACTAATAGAAATAGCGAATACACAATGTACTTTTGTGATCTTTCTTGGTATGGAGAAGGCATATGATGTAGTGCGGAGACAAGGACTGATATCGTTTAGAATTATATTGACATGTATGATTTTAGAATTGATGTTATTCTTTAATGCTTATAAGTCTAAGAGAGTCAATCGCTTAAGGATAGGAACTAATTATATTTGCTTATATAGCGCCTAACACTTACTTAATCAGAAGTATGCGCTCTACAATAATGCAGCATAATTACCCTGGCTTTAGCAAAGCAGCTACCACGCGCTCTGTATTTCAAGGAATACATTCCTAATAGGTATGCCTCAAGAGAGTGTAATTCGCCCTTTACATTTTAACTTCATGATTAATTATCTAAAGAAAATACAGGACACCGTAGAAATATCAGTATATGAAGAGCTTGATTCCAAAAGGAGCTAAATCCATATTTTTATCAAAATTGAGTTATCTGTCTTAAAATAATGATTTCCTACATGGGGACAAAATGCACTATATCACATTCGAAAATTTCATTAGGAAGTATGAACAAATTTAGGTACAATATCATGTTTCATTCCAAAAGGAGCTAAATCCAAATCGGTTTCATTCCAAAAGGAGCTAAATCCACTTTGGGTACTTCTGAGTAAATTACCTTTTTCTATTTCTCCACTTTCCCTTTAGCCATGTACCTTCATGTTGTTATACATGTTAAAGGTGTCGTACTGGACCATTAATATATGATAAGAAAAAAAATCTACCACTTATTTCTGATTTTTACTAATTTGTTTAGATTTTGTGGATTTAGCTCCTTTCGGAATGAAACATGGATTTAGCTCCTTTTGGAATGAAATGGATTTAGCTCCTTTTGGAATGAAACTTTGATTTGTTGTTTATTTTCTTTTCAAAAGGTTTTTGTATTTGTGATTTCATTTTCATTATTTAAAAGGAAAGGTTCGCTACTAAATTTGATTAAATTTCAGTGACTTTATTGAGAAAATATGAAAATTTGCTGGTACAATATCATGTTTCATTCCAAAAGGAGCTAAATCCACGAGAAAAAAAAATCTAAAAATTTAGTAAAAATCAGGAAAAACTGGTAGATTTTTTCTTATCATATATTATTGGTCCAGGGTGACACATTGGTATTGGTACATGGGTAAAGGGAAAGTGGATAAATAAAAAAGGGCGATTTACTCAAAAGTACCAAAAGTGGATTTAGCTCCTTTTGGAATGAAACTCTTCATATGCCGACGACATAAAGGTTTTCTAAAATAAGTTGCAAACACCCCAAGACTTAATCGAAATGTGGTGAGATAGATGGGGCATGCATCTCTCGTCCTCAATAATCTAGAGAGGATGTTTTCCGAAAGAAATCAAATAAAAACATTGACCTTTATTAAAATTTAAAGTGAAAACATTCATTTTGAGAAAGTACCCAATTTCATTGGAGCGTGCTTTGATTCAAGATTAACGTGGAGTAAAGAAATAACTGAGTTGATAATAAGATGTAAGAATCTATTACATATAACGAGGTGTATAACTTGTACTTAATGGGGCAGTAACTCTGAAAGTATACATATTGTTCACAAAGGCTAAAGCTTAATATGGATGTGAAGCTTAAGTGAATGTGCGAGTTATCTCAAAAAGAAATTCGACTCTATACAACAACGATCAGGCTCTCAAATTAAACAATGGCAAAACTCAACTAACCTCTCTGCAAGATCTGCAAGATCTGCAAACATAGTGTGCGAAAGCCTTTACATCTGAAAAAACATCTTTATAGATAAATATCGCTTCTATTTCCGAGCAGTATAACCGTCCGAAGAAAAAAAGCTTTACAACCATATTTGTATTCGTGGGAAAATGGGCCAAGGTCCTTTCTTAAAAAGACTGACACGTAACTTAGAGCTCGAGGGTGTAGAAAAATCTACAAATGTTTAACAATAAAGCCGTATTGGCACTATCAAAGGCCCACTATTTTAACCTTAATTAAAGATTATATCAGTAAAAGGTCGTCGTCATAAGCAGAGTCAAGAACCTGCGCTAATGAAATTATTTGTAACAACTGGACCAACTGTTTTAACATTTATACAGATGCCTCCAAACAATGTGGATGCGACACGGGAGTAGCTTTTTATATACTGAAACTTAAAATAAATACATTCCATCAAATATCTCGTATCTCGATTATGAGGGCAGAATTGGTTGCCATTCTAATGGCATTGGAATGGATAGAAGAGTATAATCCCAATTGCAGTGGTAATTCTGACCGATTCAGTCACAGCTTTAGATGTCATTCAGAATAACAAATAACCGAGTATTGGGGTAGAAATATATACAAATGTTACTGACCTTTAATTCTTATAGTATAAAAGTAAATTTATAATGGTTGTCATCCCATTGTGGTCCATTTGGAAATGAACGAGTCGAATCAATGGCTAATCAAAAAGGTTCAATTAAACAACACACGGACATACGTGACATGAGAAGAAAAAAACTGAATTAAAGTGAATCTATATCAGAAGCAGAGGAGCGCAGAGGAGAAATGTAGTTCTGAATGACACTCAACGAGATTCTAATAGAACTCTCAGAATTAAAGGATTTAACCGAAAAAGACGATTGATCTATACATAATACTGCAAAAAAACTTCTCATCTTTAGATTTGAGGATTACTCCAAACGAAGTTCTAGGATGTATTGAAAAATTGAAAAGAAATAAAGCCCCAGGAAATAATTCAATTTTAAACGAAATGCTGAAGGCAAGCCGATTTGTTTTGACACCGATATTGGCAAAGATATTTAACTTAATCTTGATTAGTGGTTGTTTCCCATAAAACTGGTCAGTGAGCTGTCTAAAACCGCTTTATAAAAGTGGGTCTGTTTGTGACCCCTCCAACTGTCGAGGAATATGCCTATCCAGCTGTCTTGGCAAATTATTTTGTTCGGTTTTAAACCGACGATAATCGAAATCAAATTGCGTTCAGAGCGGGCTACAGAACGTCTGACCACATGTTTGTTCTAAAAACAATAATAGATACATATATAAGAGGCCGGGCAAAGAATGATAAGACAAGTTTATATACAGTGCGTCCCAGAAAAATCGAAACTGTACGCAGCGGGGGCTAGGGTAGGGGGCAGTTTCCATAAATAAAAAAAAAACAGAAAATGCAATAAATTTCCAAAAATTTATTGCATTTTCCCCCGGTTCCCAACATAAACAAATCTTCTGTGTGCCCATGCCTTGAGCCATAATACATGGCCGTCCAGAGGATTTTTTTATGTTGGAGACCGGGGTAAAATGCAATAAATTATTGAAAATTTATTGCATTTTTTGTGTTTTGTTTTATTTATGGAAACTGCCCCCTACCCTAGCCCCCGCTGCGTACAGTCATGGTTCAGTGACAAAGCAATGGCCTCGTAACTGTGAGGCCCCAGGATCAAAACCGTGTCGATGTGCTATATTAGTGCCCTATTGTGGGGCATTAATCCTCATTACTGTCATTTATGACTTGAGGGCGTAGGTCCCCTAGTTAATAAGCATAGTAGCATACACATGCTTTAGCAGTCCCGCAAAACATACATTGGCAAATTATTATTCAATAAAATCTGAGAATGTATACTATTATCTAGATCTATTATTTTTAAATTATTTTTAAAATAATTCCATAAATTGGGATTAAAAAAATATATTCCACCGTTATGAGCGACAGTGTAATTTTCCTTCTGTTTTGCTATAAACACTGCATTGTAAATTGATTTATACGGTATATATGTAAAGTGATTATATGTTTATAAACAGAATATTGATGTACATCAATGAAGTTTAATAAATACAATACAATACAATACATAAATTTAGAATTTGTAAGTAAGCATTAATAACGGAGTCAGGGAATATTGCCAAACATTACAACAAAATCGATCAATTTATACTTGAATGCCCAAAGTAGGAAGGGAAAAGTACAAAATGCGTAGATCGACTAAAAGAAAAGAAAAAACCTAGCCTTCTTGATCTTTTATGAAGAGAAGATTATTTAGGAAAGTGGAAACTTTCATAAAAGTAAGAAGGAAAAAGCGAACTATAAATATCGAGCAGCATAAACAGGTTTGTACAATGAGACACTGATTAGTGCTTCTAAAGCTGATATTGATCCTGAGAGATACTGTTAAGGGTCAATAATTCCCCATCGCAAAAATGGAACGTCAACTCATATCCCTCTATCATTTCGTATGTCATTCCTTGCACTATTAACTTGACTTATAACAAAGAAGAAAGTGACTTTACCATTCTACTGATAAATTTAATTATTTTTTGTCAAATGCACTTCGCCATCGTATGTCAATGTCGATCGAACGTGGTCATCCGAATTGGAAGTGGAAAATGAAGCAGCCTTTTCGGTAAGGTTAACACATGGTGTTACCGAAAGACTCAATTTGTGAAAGCTTGTTCTTATTTTTAACTCTCGCGATATTTGAAATGAAGTAAACAGATCTAAATAGACAATAATTTTGTTGAGTGCCCTATTTTAATAATGCGTAAGGAAATCTATTTGATCATTAAATAACTACATTCAAATTCCTGAATTATTCATTTGTAATGGGATGGCCGGAAAATTGGTAAATGTAAATACATGATAACCAGAAGGGCACTTTGATATTTGCATAAATAACGGGTTAATTGATCGCTGGTCGAGAGGTCTAGAGGCAATAACTAGGCCTACTGCAAAAGATACGAAGTTCGAGCATAGCCTGATCAGTACTACCAATATTAAGTGATTATGCCATATTACATTTGATATATTTATGTTTGATATCATTATAGGGAGGTCATCAGTTCTGTTAATAATTGAAATGAAAGACTTGTTTACGAGTGTAGGCTCTCTGATAAGGCTAAATGATAGAACTTAAACAATGGACACTTGACATAATTCAAATAAATCACGTCTGATTTTTTTTTCTATTGACAAAAGATATTGTGTAATGAGCAATTTTCCGGCAATGTAAGCGAGACAAAGTAACCGATTAAAGTAACCACAAGGCCCCCTACCCCCTCCTCCCCACCCCAAACAAATTTGTCTCTGTACCGTGTGAGTCAAACAAAAAAATGACACCTAGAAAATTGCTGATTATTTTTAAAATCATCTATGAACAGTAAATTATTATACATCTTATGAAAGAGTGTTTTATCCCAAATCATTTGGTATCATTTTTGTGTGGTATGTGTTCATGATTGGATGAACAGGAGGCATTGTTTGCGAGAGTGCAAAAATCGACTTGCGCCAAAGTGATGCCTACAGTATGTATTATGTTGGGATTAGCGGAGTGAGAGAATGAATTGATATATCAAATGAAATGCATTACATATGCTTTTTGCAAAGGGCAACGTCACACACACGCGCACAAATTTGTGTTGATATTTGATATTCGTTATTTTGTTAGGGATGTTATTTGGATCTGCAAAGACCAAATTAATACCCAAATCCCAATTGTTTTATTCAAACATCACATAAGCAACTTTGGCGCAAGTCGATTGTTGCACTCTCGCAAACAATGCCTCCTATTCATCCAAGTGTGAACACATACCACACACAAATGGTACCAAATGATTTGGGATAAAACGCTCTTTTATAAGATGTATAATAATTTACTGTTCATAGATGATTTTTTTTATAATTAGTAATTTTCTAGGTGTAAACATGTTTTTGACTCACACTGTATAGTTTGAACAATTTTTGACCACACATGCAAATCTAACTTCCTTTCTCTCCCCTCCCCCTCCCGGTTCAGCAGTTCTTGTATTATGCTATATTATCATGATTACTTTTCACATATTTGTGCTTGATAACCTAACATTGGAGTTGATCAATCCTATAAATGATTGAAATGTAAGTTTGTGTACGTGTGTATAGGCCATAAGATGACATTTTTAAAGAACCTAAACAATGGGTACTTGAAGAAATGACTCATAAATGTTTATATAAATAAGATTTGTTCAGGCAATTTAGGCCTACGAAATAAAATATAAACAAAAATTATACCGCTCGACCAAACTCAACAGAAATATGGCTAGTAATGACCCTTCAAGCCCCCCCCCCCCCTTCCCTCATTCCTTAGAAAAGAAACTAAGCGAGGCCCATGTAGAAATTGAATGCAAAATCCCCCAAAGCCAGAGAGTCCCTCCCCCCTTCGCCACGCACAATATATTTATTCTTCTAGAACCGCACCTGAATATAGGATGCCATACAATTTATCGAAGAGATACATTAGGCCAAAAAACAAAATTAAGTGTTTCTCGCCCCCGGCCCGCCTCCTTTTTGGCCGCCGCCTCCTTTTTTTTCTCCCTATTTACTAGCCAGAAGAAAAAAAAGACAACAAAAGCCACCAAAAAAAAATGCCGGTGATCCAACTACTGTTTTTAGGCCACCCAATTTTGAACTGTATAAACTGTGCACGTTTAAAGTGGAAGGCTCCATCAAGCTAGTTAAAGTGAGATGACCCGAGTACAAACAAGGCTTAACATCACAAATAGCCTTAATTTTACATAGCATATCTATATCTCGTGTGGTATTGTACGATATCCCCAATATTTATTTTTCCGCATGAAAGCGTATGAAATCATGAGCGGTATCTGAAAAGAAGTATACAGATCTAAAAAGAAAGCCCGCGGTAGCGATGGCATATGGCATCGATCTCCCACTTCCTCCGTCGTATGTACATACGCCCCCCAACAAATGATTAGGTTTGCCGCTTGCACGTGGACTTTGAACGGAGCCGTTATGTAAATTGTCTATGCAGCGCGCGAATATTTAACCCGTAGGATGGCAATTAACTGAAGGTTCAAGTAATTGTTGGAGTTTTTGTTATAAATTTGTATAGACCTCCAGATCAATCACAGTCTGATTTCATTGATATCATTAGGAATATATTGTGCAAAGTGTACAGAGAGAAAATGGAATGTATATTTCTTGGAGATTTTAATTTTGACTTGATGAAACTAGATGTACAAAACCTGTGTAATGAGTTGGTGGAACTTTTTTATTCATTTTGTTTTGCTCCTCTGATTTTAAAGCCAACAAGAATAATAGATTCCACAGCAACCTTGATAGATAATATATTTACAAAAAGTATTTGCAATATTTTTTCCTGGTGTATTGACCTCTGTAATATCTGATCATTTACCTATATTTGCAGTCTTTGATTTTAAAGGTATTCATGAAAAACAGCCAGCTGTATACAAACATCAAATTAATGATATGAATATCAACTGTTTTCCTAGAGATCTCTCTTCAACCGATTTTACCCGTTTGCTTTATGTCTATCTCGAGGAGCCAAACCTGATATATAAAAAATTTATGGAGGTTTTTACTCAGATCTATAGTACTTGTTTTCCACTAAAAAAAAAATCATTCATACGAAAAATCATAAACCATGGTTTACCAAAGAACTGAAAAAGATGTGCTCAAGAAAAAATTACCTTTATAAAAAAACTACATTACAAATCCTACTGAACTCAGAAAAGATTGCTACAAATTCCGTAATCTTTACACAAACTAAATTCGTAGTGCCAAAATAAATTATTACTTTTCAAAGTTCCGTACATATAAAGGAAACATTAATAAAACTTGAAAACTGTTAATGATATTCTCCAGAGAAGAAAATATCAGAAAAACGCCTCTGTGTTTAAGTGTAACAATTCAGTTATAAGTGATTTTAAAGAAATTGCTGAAAGCTGTAATGATTATTATAAAGAGGTTGGTCACAAATTAGCTTGTATGAACAGGAACGTATCTAATATTAATTGTATCTCTTTTTTAAATAGCAATTTACCTTATACTGCATATTTATTACCCATTACTGAAGAAAAAAAAATTAACGATGCTCCCTCTTTCAAAAATGGTAAAGCTCCTGGTTTTGACTCCATTGATTGTTCTGGAGTGAAAAAGGTTATTCATGTCATATCTAAACGGTTTTGCAATATTCTCAACTCTTGTATTGAGAAATGTACCTGTAGACCTGAAAATTGCCAAATTATTCCTATACAGAAAAAGGGACCAAAAGATATATTCTCAAATTACCGACCCATTTCATTACTTCCACTCTTCTCTAAAATCTTTGAGAAATGCATTTATACAAGACTACACAATTTTCTTGATAAACATAATATACTTTAATTAAGCAGTTTGGATTTACGGCCAGGTATTCAACTGATCATGCTCTTTTAGATTATGTAATACAAGTATCAAAGGCAATTACAGAAGAATCAGAAGAATCATTGCTGGTATATTTTTATATTTTAAGAAATCTTTCGATTCAATTAACCATGATATTCTCCTTTCAAAACGTTATTATTATGGAATTCCTGGTGTTACCCTAAATTATTTCGCAGTTATTTAAATGATCGCAAACAATAAACTGTTCTCAATTCTAAAAAATTCAAGTTCATAATCAGTTTCCTGTGGCATTCCGCAGAGGTCAATTATAGGCCCCTTGCTCTTTTTAATTTATATAAATGATTTACATTTAGTCTCTCCCATTTAGAATTTTATACTGTTCGCGGACGATACGAATATATTTTATAAAGCATAAAGATGTCGAATGCCTGAACCCAAAATCTGAACAATGAACTTCTAAAAGTTATTGAGTGGATTAACGCAATTCAACTGCAACTTAACTATGAACAAAACAATATTATGTTGTATAATTTTCCAAAGACGTGTGCTAGTGAAGTAAAAATATATATGAATGGGAATTAGATTGAACATACAAATTCAACCAAGTTATTAGGCATTAATATTGATACAGATCTGAAGTGGAAAACACACGTCTATGAAGTTATACGCAAAGTGTCTAGAAGAATAGAAATTATGTGTAAACTAAATGATATCTTGCCAACCAATATTCTTATAATGTTTTACAACTCACTAATCTTGCCTTACATATCCTACTGTCACATTATATGGAGTTTGTGTAAACAACATTTACTTAATCGTATTTTCCTCCTACAAAAAAGAGCAGTTCGTATAATATGCCATGAACCATTTTTATGTCCAAGCAGACCTCTATTCTTGAAACTTAATATTCTCCCAATGTCATTATTACATGATTTTGAACTCTGTGTTGTTATGTATTCATATTATCATAACCTATTACCAGAAATTGTGTGTAATATATTTCAGAGCAGTAATGATATTCATAGATATGATACCAGGACTTCAGCATACACTCGTGTTATATATGGTCATTCCTCATTTTTAAATAGTATCTTGTTATGCCAAGGACCCTCTTATCTGGATCAAACGACCCCCAAAACTTAAACAGTGTGCATCTTTAAATAATTTTCATCATAATATAAAACTTCACCTGATGAAGAAGCTTTGAAATTGTTTGCTATATTAATCTCTTACTTTTCTTTTTCTTCTTCTTCTACAAATTAATGTTGCATCTTCTGTTTAATTTAAAAGACATTTAATCATAATTTATGGTTCAATATCTATAATGTAAAATATTTGATTATACATGTATATCATACCCATAACCAAAACTAAAGACTAAATTGAATAGTGAGTTTTCCACGCGCACTCGGTTCTACGGTAACATCACACATGGTTCTCATTCTTGATTTGTGCAAAGTTTAATTTCTGTGTGACGTACGTGCATATGTTAAGGCTAATAATACAATGCATGAAATCCTTGATGTATCCAGGGAGGTGATGTATCAAAGATCGTATCCGGACCCCGGGGGTCACTCAATGTTACCAAAATCACGGGGAAATGGGGTCAATTTTAAGCAATGTCCGCGGACAAAATGTTCCTCGAAATATAGAAAATAGGGGTGCACAGGTGTCCTCGAAATTGATAAATAGGGCCAGGAAAAGGGAAAAGAGACGCAATGCCCCGATGATTCGAAGTCAGCCGAATTAACATTTCAGGTGTAACCATGCAGTCGGGTCGAAAGTCGCGTTACCCTACCTTATGTGAAAAAATGCCCTTAATTAAAAAAATATCGGAGGTAATGTTTCTTAAAGGTACTATGTCCCATTTGCAGGCCAAACAAATGAAACGGATACACAATTACGATGATTACATAGCTTTCAAAACAATTAATGATGTAATTTTACCCATGTTGTAGTAGTAGTAGTGTGGATAACCCGCCTCTTCTTTCATGCACACCCCTTCCGCTGCTATCGCGAGTGCAAAAAAGTTCCCAATGTCCGCATAACCAGGCGAGGTATGTCGAGTTGGTTCAAAACATGATGTAAAACATTAATTATATAACACACCAAAGCATTTCAATCCAACAGCACGATGTAAAGAAGAGATAATGGTGCAGATAAATACACAGGAAATATGTACAGCGGCAGCCTAAGTCAAGCAATCATTTATAAAACTGAGGCTTTGCCAAGGCATCCATAGGGCAAAAAAGATGTAGTCGAGTTACAACCCGTCAGCCAAGATCAAACTTTTGGAATGTACGATTTTGGGGGAGGGGTCACCTTTTATCAATTTCTGTTTATTGATAATAATCATAACATTTGGGGATGGGCCTTTACGGTGAGCATTTTATCAGTAACATATGCCTAACATTAGGAGGGGGTGATTTCATAGGCCATCCCCCCTTGGTCAAATATTGGGGGATATATCCCCCCACCCCCCCCCCCCGGATCTCCGCCTATGGTAATTATAATAGACTGTGCACAAATATTCATTCACATTAAAACCTTGCTTAAAATCACCTTTAAAGGGTTATGAATTCACAATAGCTAAGGCTACCTTCGACTGTTGTTATGCATGTGTATCTATTTACTAGTATTTCTACTCAACGAATTGTCCACTTGGGTGATTTGTCAGAAGACAGGCGCTCTTTATTCTATGGTATATTTACTGGGAGGATAATCCTTCTCATATATTTGGTGACATTCCAATGTGACTTCTCCCACTTTGAGGAGGAGTGACCCATTTATATATTTATTTTCAATGTTTACAATTATTATTCCTCTCATAAATATTCATTAGTAACGACTCTGTCCATGTCAGAATTCAAGACCCATCCAATACTGTTATTCATGTTAATTATTATTTACATTGATCACTGCCATTTTGGCATAAATATGAGATCTGTATGACAGAAAATAACAAGTATAAAAACTCACAGGTTTGTTAACTCTTTTCCCGCTTCGTTCGACTAGCGGAACATACAGCGGGCTGCCAACTTCGACTCAAGTCACATTTCATTCACAATACACACGGAACGCATTTAATTCTATTGTACGCACACACACACAATAGTAACGCGTGCTTCGCATTGTATACACATCACACTTCATTGCACCGCTTTCGCAGACATTGTTCACATTGACATTTTCCGAGAAAAATTGAGTTTTTGAAACTGCTTTTGCAAATATTCTGATGAGCTAGGATGGCCCCTATTAGGAGGAGACGGGACTTCTTCACTTTTTTTTTTTATTTTTTTTTTACGTGTGCAATAATACTTTCATACTGCGATAACATTTTGACAAGCAATGCATACAGTGAAAATGTTAGGTTTTTGTTATTCTTTGAATACATAACTGTCATGACTGTGTCAAGTTTAATTTACATAATGGTCCATTATCTAAGCTATGATAAATAATGATAATGCAGTTATTTTGTTATGTGTTCTGATTTGTATACATTCATGATGTAATTTTTTGGTATGCTTTCACCAGGAAGCTGAACTAAATGTTGGGGTTTTGTGGAATAACAATGTACAATTTGATCTGCAATAGATGAATGCCTTATTTTCGGGTTGTGTGGAATAACAATATAGTTACATTTTGATATGCAATATATGAATGCCTTATTTTCGGGTTGTGTGGAATAACAATATAGTTACAATTTGATTTGCAAATTTGATTGTCTTGTGTCGTTTATTATTTTCAAAAAAGTGACTGTTTTTTTTTTATGGGAGTTCTTATTCAACACTTTTTAGAGTGTGGTTGAGTTGTGGGATGAGATGAGATGCATGTAGAGAAGTTGAGTGACTAACAAGGAAAGTGTGGATGATAGAGAATTAAATAGAGTGAAAGCGTTTTGTAGCATTGAGGGAATAATTCAACATAAAGTACCCTAGCTCTCTCTCTTCGCCTGTCTCTATTTCTCTATACCTGACTTTCTCTGTCTCCGTCCCTTTTCCTTCTATCTCTCTCTTTCTATCTATCCTCCTCTCTGTCTGCCTGTCTCTTTCGCAATCTGATTGTCTCTTTTCTCTCTCTCTCTCTCTCTCTCTCTCATTTCTCTCCCTATCTGCCTGTCTCTTTCTTCTTCCCCTCTCCCTGCCTATATCTTCTTTTCACTCTCACTTTCTCTATCTGCCGCTATCTCTCTCTCTCTCTCTCCTTGTTTCTTATTTCTCTCTGCCCCTCTGTATCTTCTCATCCTCACTTTCACTTTATAATTTTTTTAATTTGTATTAATGATCTCTAGAAAAAACGGGTTATATGTCGATCAACAATTTTAAATGTAAAGACCAGTATTGGAAACGCCCCAATTTCAACAAAATGAAATGGAAGCTCTTATTACCAATCATGTGCCGGGAAACCGCCTACTAATTGATATATTTGCTAAATTAGTTTATCTATTGGGATGTGATAGATAAAACGCACGTGTCGCGCACGTGTGCGTAGTCCCATATACATCTTTCTGTGTACGGTGCTTGTAACTTTACCAAAACTGGGCCAAATTTCTTATCATTTTGATGATTCCAGAACCTTGCAGTACACACCAATAGTTATATGCTAGATGATCAACCTTTTCTGATCGATTCCACAACGTTTTTTTCACAATGCAATCGCATGGCCATAACTGATCTTTATCTTTAAGTACGCAGACCATTAATCTTTTATTTTATTTTGTTTTATCTGAAGATGATCTTGCTCCTAATTGATTAAGCTGCCGGTGTATACGTAATTTTTTTAGAAAGTATTTATGTTATATTTTTGAGATGTAAATGAAAAAGTAAGTCGAAGTGTCACAATTCACATTGTTTGGATGTCACAAAATTGCTCCATTATTTAGAGTAAATTTCTGAGCAGCAACTCAATCAACCACATGTATAAGAAATAAACAAAGGGTTAGGACCCACAATCTTGTTGATAAATGGTGTAGAGATGAGAACAATATTTGATCTCGAAAGGTATGTTGTCAGAGTGAAGTTCCAGTGCCTCAACATGCTGAAGTTTTAAATATCGCAATCCTTCAATCAAGCAGAAGTAGATATATGCTGTCACGGTGACTGTTCGAATATAAAATCATTGCTATCTTCGAAATGAAGTGAGCTGAATTCCAATTATTCAATATTTGAGCTTGACTGAATCCTGTTCGCAAAATGAGCCAATCTTCTCTCAAAATGAATAGCATGATGACATTTTATTCTCTTTAGAAAAACTGAAGTGTAGAACTTGTAGATTGTGTCGAGATTAGATTTTTTCTCACCCACAAAATTGTCCAGGGATAGCATACATGTGTGTATTCACTCTTTGTATCTGATTTTTTTTTTTATTGTAGGATGGTGACTGAATCTTTATAAATTGTGCATGTGCATTGTATGTGAATTTCTCTTATTTGTAAAATATTTTATAACTTTTAATTAAAACTCAATAGTAAGAACCCATATGTACATGTATGTTAATCACTAAATGAGGCGACACTCGTGGTTCATGAGCGATTTTTAACTTGGCTATAAGTTTACATTCAAAATAATATTGTCACACTGTATGTCTTTTTGTACTTTAAACAGAGCTTAATTCATGTAATACATTTTTTAAATGGTTGGTCGTCATGAGTGTTTTTTTTATAGTTATTTTTACACCAGTTAGTAAGGGCTTACTAACTATACAGTGCGTCCCAGAAAAAAAGAAACCGAGAAGTATCGATGTTTTATCATAACTTAATCACAACCATAATTAATGAATGATACATATTTAGAAAGCTTCGAGTCTCCTCTTTCAGTTAATGCTACACAGATGATGCATATTTCACGCATGAGTGATTAAAAGCAATTTGAAGGAAGGAAACCAAAAAGACATTTGGCGGGCGGTATCTGAATTTCGAAGAAAAATTCACATTTCTAAAAAAATTGTTTCTGCCCTTTCATATGACACCTGCCCCCTAGATCCGCCACTGAATTACATGATGGATATGAGAATGAATGCATGCACGGTAAAAAAATGTTCAAAAGTAATCGTTCATCATATTCACTTATCCAGAAGATGAGAATACCACATTACAAATCAATCACAAAATGGTTACCAGGTGAACCTCTAAAGATAACCTTAAATTAAAGACCTTTACACTTTAGTTATTACACACATATCGTTCATGAAGGTAACTAAGCAAATATGAATACACGCATACAAATACAAATACATCACACAGAAGCAGTCAAGCTTTGAATGGTGCATGATTTGAGAAACTGAAACAAAGTTAGGTCATATTCAGAGGTATAGAAAGGAAGAAGAATATGAAAGAAGAACAAGATTCCCAACAAATCGCGACAAGAAGATGAACAAGAAGAAACGAAAAGGTGTGTGTGGGGGGGGGGGGGATTTCAAGACAAACTTACACCGCCAGGGGAGGGGGAGGGGATGACTCCCAACATGACTGACTACGCGCCCACGTACCGTGTCCAGAAAAGGCGTCGACAGGGTGTATTTGTTACGGTGTCGCCGACGTTTTCCTTTAAAAGGGGTATTTTTCAAGTACTGATCGCACAAAAGCCCCACAAGGGTACCTTTTCAGGTTCAGAGGTTTCAACGTTTTAGGAAAATTTGCGATACATACGCCATTAGATTCCATTTCAGAAAAGGTGCGATACGCCATTTGGCATTAGGGTCCATTTCGGAAAATATGCAATCACATACGCTATTACTATTAGGGTCATTTTAGAAAAGGTGCGATACGCCATTAGGGTCCATTTCAGAGGGTAAGTATTGAGAGTGACCCCCCCCCCCCCCCTTTCGGGCTTACACACAGGCTAGACTTTCACATTTTTCGAGTGATATAAGCGCTAATAGTTAGTCTAATCAAAGAGATAGTACAAGTTGTAGTATCTCTTTGGTCTAATTTGCCTACATACATTAGTACATGTACATACATTAATTGGTCTTTTTCGATAAATGCAACGTTCATGGTATTAAAGTGACTCAGTAACATTGTTGAAGGTTGATGAAAAAATTGCTTAATTTTTGTATAGAATGTTACTTATTATATCCCTCCTACTGCACTAACTCTCTGACATGCAACAAATCCTGAACAAAGATATATATGGTTTTCTTTCAAGGTGTCACTGTGCAACACCCTCTAACACTGATTAACAGTAAATTCTCCCAACCATTTTTGAATTTTCCCAACTGTTTTTGAATGAAAAAAGACATACAACAAGATATCAAAAAATTGTCAACACTTAAATGTCTGGAATGGTATGTAGAGCCAATTTATTGCTTTCGTTACAATTTACATTCTCCTTAAATGTAATTAAATTGTAATAATATATTTGGAAGAATTAGGGAATCGATCTGATCAGTTTTTCCCAATGTGTATCATTAAAATGGTCCGTTTTCACTCAAATTTTCAGATTATCTTTAATTGTACATCTAGCATTGAAGTCACTATCTTAGCACCACTAACTCTCATCTGAACAATGTCATCACTTTATAATTCTTGCATATACAGAATATCTTCAATAAAAGAAGAAATGATCCATGGAAATAGCAACTAGTTCTAACGGATTTCCGTAGAAGAAAAAGTTATTATAATCTCATTTCCTCCAACCGTAGACTAGTTGATTTACTGTAGAAACTCATTCATGAATAAACATCACTCTTCCAGTTCTTCGCCCCGATAACTAATGCATAATTCATGAACGCTGCATTTTCATAACCAACGGCTTCGTTCAACGTCCATGTGTGTGCAGCTCCTAATCGTCAATACGCTCCTAAACAGTTTGGACAGTGCGTACGTACCGTACGCATCTGGTATGAATATATCACAATGAGCCCAATATCTTGTATATAGTTTTAAGATCATTATTGTAGTCTTATTCATTCCATTATTGATATGCTATGTTCAGCATTCATTGGCTGTTAGTACAGGCTTAGTGTCGGATAACTTCAATTTGATCATGCATCGGGAAATGGAGAATTTTGTTCAAAACTAATGGCCATTTCTAGGCAATTATTTTTCTGAGGCGAACAAGTCTTTGTTGATAACCAAGTATTGTTTAAATCATTAAATCAAATACGAGGCATGATCAATACCAAAGGCCGTAGTTTAGGCGGCACTCCGGGTTTGGGGGTGGCACAATAATAATTGCCCATATTTTTTTCAAGTAGGGCCTACTTAAGTGTGGGGCCTGTTTTCACCTTAAACATTCCCTTTTACATCTGATTAATTAATATCCCTTTTTTATATTACAAGTGCATTTTTCCTTCATGCATTTTGTCATGTTCCTCTTGTTACTGTTTTCTTCTTAATCTTATCCATTCTGTTGTGTGCTCCCTGTTCTATATTTGTCTTACCATATCTGCTTACAGCTATGTGCCGTAATTCCATTCATATACTCTCTCTCTCATTAACATACAACAACACTCCCATCACAACACTTTGCTTTCCATCCCTTTCAAACTGATTGTTTTGTTCTTTCATGAACCACCCCCTTTTCCACCTCAAACAAATAAATAAAGTACAACAATAAATAGATGAACACTATCTTATAAGAAAAAGTATTGCTATGATATTTCAATATTCACCATTAAACCAACACACCATCATTGAATCACATCATTGTCCTTTATCATCATTTCATTATTACCAGCATACAATGTCATCCATTCATTTTATTGTATCCCCCCCCCCCCTCCATATAACTTGTTAATAGCAAATATATTCAAGAGATACAATAAGAAACCTTCAAATGACACAACTGAAAGTGCTCATATTAAAGTGACAGCCAGTTGTTAAACAATTGCAGCTGATATCTGCCCCTGTATATTTGAGGTACCGTTGTGGAGATTAAAAGAGTAATACAATATTTGACTGCAACATTTGTAATAGCTTCCGAGGAATGAATTTGTAAATCTTATTTTACAAGAAATGATAGTTGTAACAGAAAGCGACCAGTCCATGGTGTGAGCATTGTGGTCCCTCTTGCTTCAGACTGGAAAGGGAGCTTGTATCTGTAGGATGGCTGATATTCCATATGAAGCATGAAGTTGCAGGTAAATCAGGCTCTGCAGTCTAGAATCGGAATTTAAAGTTATGTAATAAATTAATCAATAAATAAATTACTAGAGTAGTTTTTCAATCTATCTACAACATTTGTATTCATGATTATGTCAAATAATTTGATTGCAAAATAAATTAAGTAGAAGAATAACAAATATTCTTTAAAAATGTTGAGACAAAAGCAGTTTTAGTTACAAAAGATAATATATATATATATATATATATTTTTGCTTAGGAGAAAGAAAAAAAGAAGTCCTTTCATAACAATTTGTGTACGTTTTGTACAACAGGACGGGTAAGATGGGTATACAAGGATAATTAAAAATTTACTGACTAGTGTTTTTTCTTTTTTAATGACTGCTGTAGAGGTATGACAACAATGACAGGAACATAACATACTGATAGGATGGATTATGCTAATTGATATTCCTTACCTTTTCAGCTTGAAGAGATTTCATGAATTAGTAGTACATGTAGATGGCATAGCTTTTTAATTTGCAACCTAAGATTTAAACAGAGATACATATATATCATGAAGAGAACAAATACATTTCTCAAACAAATAATTGTCACTGTATCTAATGTGTTCACCAGAACATAAGTACATTTTTTATCAGTGATTACACTGGTAGTTTACATATTTGGTGATTGGTCCCACACATTGTTTACCAACCACATTGAAGGTTTTAGAAATGTTCAAGATGGACTATGGAATCTATATCGGATACCCTGCTCTTGAACCAAATACTGTTGTACACAGAAGTAATGATGATTCCCCTATCGTGAGTAGAAGGGAAAGAGATACCTTAACCTGTATATAACAACAGAGCAGCTTACATCATACATAATTATGCTCATTACAGTTGGTTTAATCACATCTTTTATTGTATACATTAATTGCTACCCTATTCTCTATACAATATTTATCAGTCTGACTGATATAGTAATTAATTTATCTATGATTTAGACCTGTCATGGTTGACTTCCCCTTATAATCAGTTTGTGATTGTACAAATACAAATTAATGAAATCCAGTACCTTGACCCTTTAATCATACAGTATATGAAAATCAAGAAAACACACTAAACAACAAATTAGTAATTTATTTATTTGTAGCCTTGTAGGTCTAGAAGAACCACACAAAACACACTTTACCCTCGTTTTTAAATATTACTTGTTCATCTCATTCACTTATCCAGAAGATGAGAATACCACTTTGCAAATCAATCACAATATGGTTACCAGGTAATCCTCTATAAAGATAACCTTAAATTAAAGACCATCACACTTAGTTATTACACACATACCATTCATGAAGGTAACTACGCAAATATGAATACACGCACGTTTAATGAAGTAAAATTACACATACATCACACAAAAGCAGTCAAAGCTTTGAATGGTGCATGATTTGAGAAACTTAAACTAAATTAGGTCATATTCAGAGGTATAGCGAAGGAAGAAGCATATGAAAGAAGGACAAGATTTGAACAAGTCGGGACAAGAAGATGAACAAGAAGAAAGTAGAAAGGGGGGAGGGGTAGATTCCAAGACAAACTAATTACACCCAAGGAGGGGGGGGGGGGGCTACAGGCGCACGTACCGCGTCCAGAAAAAGCGTCGAAAGGGTGTATTTTTTACGGCGTCGTCGACGTTTTCCATTAAAAATTGTATTTTCAAGCAGCGATGGCACAAAAGCCAAAAAAGGTACCTTTTCAAGTTCACAGGCTTTGCGTTTGCGATACATACGCCATTATAGTCCATTTCAGAAAAGGTGCCACGTCCATGGTATTAAGGTTTTATCACAATATAATTCTTGCATATGAAAATATCTCCAATAAAAGAAGAAATGACCCATGGAAATAGCAAATAGTTCTAACGAATTTCTGTAGAAGAAAAAGTTATTAGAATCTCATTTCCTCCAACCGTAGACTAGTTGATTTAG
The DNA here is from genome assembly GCA_035222895.1 of Strongylocentrotus droebachiensis. Classification (NCBI taxonomy): domain Eukaryota; kingdom Metazoa; phylum Echinodermata; class Echinoidea; order Camarodonta; family Strongylocentrotidae; genus Strongylocentrotus; species Strongylocentrotus droebachiensis. The sequence continues at coordinate 46,649 of JAVYIG010013325.1, forward strand.
TGTAGCAACTCATTCATGAATAAACTTCACTCTTCTAGTTCTTCGCCCCGGTAACTAATGCATAATTCATGACCACCGTGCGCATAGACCAACGGCTCCGTTCAAAGTCCACGTGCGAGCGGCAAATCTATGTCTCACTGTTTTACTTAAGTGAGTGTATTTTACAGCGAATTGGCTGGTGTTCGGCATTATAATATCAGTTTAAACATGTACCATTGCTAAATGATACATGCCAACGTTTGATTTTGACATTGGCGTTGACGGTGAGTGTTTCGTCTTGCGTGTATTCAAGCAAATACGTTTTGGAGAATTATAAATAAAAAGAGTTACTTTACTTATGAATCTAACTTGAACTGTTCAATAATCTAAGTTTGATTTTGGTATAAATAACGTGTACACAAACTTCATAGGCATTAAACAGTCTGCCTGTACCAATACATATAAGGGTACGTTTATGCTCAATTTTGAAGGCAGAATGAGCGTTTTGAAACGCTCATCGTAAACGCTCATCGTAATCGCAGTTCCACGGTGTACTGTTTATGCTCACTTCTCTGGCTCCTCCAGGCATGATTCTGGGTCTGCAGCTGGATTCGCAAACCTGCACTGCGCATGCCATTTAAACGCGTTTACAAATGATTGCACGTGTATGCTTCCCCAGAATCGCTGATTTTGCAGCATCGCCGATCCAAAACGAACCTTTTTGTGAGTTTACGATCGGCGATTACGATCGCCGTTTTTCGGTGATTCTACAAAAATGACAAAGGATGCAACCGCGTTTTGAACTAAACGCGTAACAAATTTAATGCCTCATTCTGGCCAGAAAAAGTTGAGCATAAACGTACCCTAAGTGGCATAGGCTACCTACTGGCAGGCTGCGACCGGGGGCCGCGGAGAGGTAAATATTAAGGCTTGTCGATCTAACAATGTTTGTTTGATTTATGTTATCAAGATTTGCTGAAATTCCTAAATTGATGTATCTTTTTCTGGTGCTTTATTGCTTTATTGCTTTCATGCTTGAGTCCCCCCCCCCCCCCCCCCACTCAGTGTTATTTAGGGTACGCGTATGCTTGTTCCCTCCCTTTGAAAGCACCCCCCTATCTTAGTGCTGCCAACATTTCTGGACCCCCCTTTCGCGGGCTTTAGTCTTGTCTTGAAGACCCCCAAATCCGGAATGTAACCCCCTATCTATGATATTCAACATATTTTATAACCCCCTTTTAACTTTCTCAGGAGTCCAAACAGAGAGAGAGAGAAGAAGAAAAAAAAAACCTCCTTTTTATTGTATAACCCCTTTTTTAAATTTCTCAGGAATCCAAAGAGCTAGTCTAGAAAAAAAACACACACTCTTTTTAAAGAAATCTCCGGGTAAAAAGTACTAATTTAGTACTGCCCTTAAAAAGG
>JAVYIG010013326.1:0-12500 GCA_035222895.1 Strongylocentrotus droebachiensis
AAAGACAAAGCCTAAAGAAGGTGACAAAGTTAAGACGACACCTCCACACAAGTGTCATCTCTGCGAGAAGTGTCGTTTTGGTGAGGGTCCTTGCTGCATGCCGGGGGAAGGGGTGTGCAAAGTTCCGAAGTTAAAAAAAAGTGGAAGACAGTGACGACATTGGTTAAAATTGCTTTGTTGGGAATGGATAAGTTCATGTACACACAGTAGCGTACGTAGGATTCTTTCGAGGAAGGTTTTTAAAATTAGAAAATCGCGCCAAAAATTTCGCAACGACTCAGCCAGTCGATGAATAAGGGGGGGGGGGGGGGGGGGTACGAGCACATGTCCCCGAAATTTTAAAATTTGGCCGACCGATATTTCGTTCAGTTTTTTTTTTATGAGGGGGGGGGGAGGAGGTTTTCCTCCAAAACACACACATTAAAAAAAAAATTGAGGGTGGGGGGGGGGGGTTGGACCCCCAAACCCCCCCCCCCCCACCTGCGTACGCGATTTGCAGCTACTTTCCGTTCTTTCAAGATTTCAAAAAATTCATATAATTTCTAGTTAGTGGAAATCATCATAGAGAAAAAGAAAAAATCTAATGTGTAGATTAATACTGCTAATATTGTTTGGTCGCAGTGTTTAGGGGAAAGTCCATGTTTCACTGTGTACTCTGGCCTAAATGCTATTGAATTGTGGCCTAAATGCTATTGAATTGTGGCCTAAATGCTATTGAATTGTCGTACTTGGCCGACATGGACAAAGGTCCCGTGTGCATCGGGTTTAACTATGTTTTTGAATAATATTCGTACAAATTGTTATGGTATAGCATTTCATACGTCTAACTTTTCTCTTCAATACTAAGGCCAAAACTTTATTATTACTGCTGTAGATATAAAGTTGTATTGATCTTATAGACATGCTCTATGATAATAATAAAACTTTGCTATATTGTGTGGGATAGCAAAAGCAAACGATAGATTGTATCAAGACTTAATTCGTCGGAGCATTTTTGTCATAACACTTACTTATTGTTATCGTATAGAGTGAGTTGATAGAGGATTATGTTTCACTGCTTATTGTAGGTACAAAATTGGAAATTAGGTTTTAAATTAACAAAAATAATGATCTACTAATAGAAAGTATATCATTTGCAGAAAATATGTAATGCTTATGGTGTGTTTAATAGATAGACTTGTCTACAAGATTAAAGTATGATATATTGATATACTAATTGAACGGAGTTATTCGGGAAAACAAGTTGTAGATTTTAAGAAAGTAAATGATTTTTTGTATTTGTATTGTTATTCATGTTCCTCGCTTTTGGAGCTATGCTGAACTTACCTTGTCTTACGATACTTTTAAAGAGTTCACAAAAGAATCATTATCTCTGTCATCATTCACTGTTTCAATTTGCGAGTCGGCGAGAGTTATGTCAGTTAGCCGTGTTTCAGGTTTTACCAATTTTGTTTGAGCCGGGGAAAATGACAAAGTAAGCCCCAGCATGGAGAAGACTTTTATATTGTGTCTCTACTCATTAGAACGAATTCCTTTAACACATTATCAAATTGATATTTCTAGTAAGTATCAATTTAACACGTGAGCGTATGTAGGCCTTTTGTGTGACTCGGAGCTCGATTCTGTTTTGAATAATGACGCCATCTACGTGGGGGTTCAATAATGTATATTTAGCACGATTATATCGCAAAGACTGGAAAAACAACAACCTTATGCCTCTAATGGCCTTAATTGTGCCTTACCTAATGAATGTGAGGCATTTCGATGATTATTACGTAATTCGATCATGATTGCTATAGGGTGCACAAAAGGGTATTGAACTCGCCATTGAGTTGTTTTTATCATATTTTTGGTGATCGTTACTTGTTATTTTACTATTATAATGTGAAAGTAATGGTATGCATGATAAAAAGAAAATAATTCTGTTTCATGAAAACTGATCAGTTACCCATCATTCACTCCATAAGTTCATCGTAACTGTATGTTTCACATTATGTGTTCGGTGGTTTATTCTATACTAAGAATAGATTATCTGAGGTTTAAAGGTAGGCGTTACTACGGCAGCTAGAAGGGATTAGACCACACAGCGAGTCAACAAGGTCACTGTGACAGGTGGCTATCTCATTAACTCAGCTCTCATTTAACATAAGAAAAAGAGGATCATGGGGGACCAACAGGCACCGATTTGGGAAGTTTTCTATATAGAGGGAGCAAGTAGCTACAAGTAGGACAGTGTGCCTTTAAAGAAAAAAAAATTATGCGAGGGTTTTTATTTTGAGTAAATAAAACTATTGCAAGATTGCAGAGGGGACTTTGACACCAGACATTGTGTATGTATAATCAGGATGCTGAATGACGCGTTAGCCTTGATTTTACAATATTGACATCAAGGCAAAGGTTGCGATATTGAGGTTATTTGTTTCGAAGATAAAGTTGAGTTCTGGTCATGTGATTACTTTGTGGCATGTGACATGATTGTTTGTTCAAATGCATCAGCTCTTTCTCGTCATATTCCGAATATGAGGGTTTTAGAGTAATTCTTTTCAGGGGACATTCTTTCAAACTGACATCATAAGAATAAAATTTACCAGAATTCAACCTTTTTTACAACGGGTTATTCTGTGGTTCATCATTATCAAAGTCAGTCAATCGATGTCGTTTAATTCAATCGTACAAAGTACCATTAAAGCGTATATGGATGCAATCAAGATTGAGCGTGAAAGAGAGAGAAAGTGCGAGAAAGAGAGAAAAAGAGAGAAAGAGAGAGAGAGAGAGAGAGAGAGAGAGAGAGAGAGAGAGAAAGAGATCAGGAGAGAGAGAGAGAGAGAGAGAGACGGGCAATCGGACAGTCTAAGATAATCATGAATTAGAAAAGGTCAGGGAAATACATGAACAGAACTATTCCAAAGAGCAGACATTGAGAGAAAACCCAACAACAACAAAAACAACCGTGATATCGAGGGGAGAAAGAAGAGAGAGAGAGAGAGAGAGAGAGAGAGAGAGAGAGGTAGAGGGCGAGAGAGAATATTCCTGGCAGTTTTTTTTCCTTTTCTAATTCTTTTTGTTGGGGTTGTCTTTTGTTTTTTTGGTGGTATTTAGCACTCCTTCATTTCTCGCATGATTACTTTCGGTTCTACTCTGTATATGAATCATAAAGACAATCATGTCCAAGCCCTTGCATTAAACTATAAAATTCCCACATAACAATGGGATGTAGGAAGTAAGGATCTCAAAAATAGAATGCACTTGAAAACTAAACGACATATTTTCCACACACTTGAGTATAAAGCCCTCTCATTTACAAATCGGGAAATTGGAGTAAAATAAATATGCTCAGTTTCAGTTCATAGTTCATATATCTCTTTTCATTGCTCTCATGCCAGTGTGCGTAGTCTTGAGTCTCCTATGAAAAATACTCATTCCGAACTTCCTATTTTGAATATATCGGGAAATATACCGAGGAAAGAAGCATTCTAGTTGCCGTTTTGTATTTTCACCAGGCCAGGGGCTCCAGGAAATGGGACTGTCGAGCGAGCCCAGGAATTCAATATTGTTATATGTGGATTCTCCTGCTTCCTGAGTGAGCTGCTAAAGGGATTATTCCATCAATACTGCATCAACTATATATTAACATTATCAAGTTTAGCTAAAAGAGGCTGTGCATCACAAACTACAAACCCCTGTTTGAAATACGGTATCTCTGACAATTATATTAAGGCAAACTTCTGCAACGAATAGGGAACCAAAGTTTGACTCATAAAGGTACATGCATCAAGGATTCTTTATACGACCAAATAATAAGTTCTCTTCTGGCTGCTTCACTATCGGACATGGCTTGTGAAGTGTGGTATTAAGCATAATAGTTTGCTACAGGTGGGGGAAAGAGACTTCTGCTCAATCTGGATTGTTTGGTGCTTTGTGGAATATCTTGTTCTAGGACTGTGATATTATCGTCGTGTATTGTTCTGTTATTGCATGTGTTATTCTATGATGTCTATAATACCGCTAGGATTGTGACAGCTAGAGCTCACATCTGACATAGGAAATCACGGGGAAGAAGGATGCACGTGAGATTCACAGCGAGGAAGCAACCAGACACACTATAACTTTTCACAGTTCAAATTATGCGGCAATTGGTCTCAGCCTTTTAAAATTAATAGAGTAATAAAAGGGGATTTTCTTAAATCATGCGTAGTCGAATAATACTGAATCATCTCGACAGCTCTAAATCAATATCGACGGTAAAGTTTGACATTGCATGATTTTGTATGAGGCTCATCCACAACTTGAAGAACATAATCTGGTACTACAAGTTTCACGATAACATTCTTTTGCGGTAGAAGTGTTATAAGTTTTCATCAATATTTAAGCTCAAACCTGTTTGATTCGTAATCAGACGACTACAATTTTGTTTCACACGTTTTAAATGTCACTTAAAACTTGTTTCAATTGTCCACTGAACCAAAGAAAGGAAAATCGTCGTCGCCATGACGCTTAATATTTATTGACGCACCAATGCTGTATTGTTTCTTTCTTTTCCGTCGCGATTTAAGTTCTGACTATTGTATGGCTAACATGGAGGATATGTTTTGATGATACAATTACGTAACAAGATCTCCATTTTGAATGAACTTGGGTTATTTGTTAAGTGGTCATGTTTGCATAGAACGACCTCGTCTAAGTGTGTACTCAACGCGCGTTGACGGCTCTCGATATCTGCAAGTTTTTTAACCTCTTCGCTTACATACACGGGGAAAAAACACACAAATTAAACGGAACTAATAATTTTATTTTCCAATCGCAGACAATGATTGACACGTCATTATAACAAGTTAGTGTTTGATATCTACTATCTGTTTCGAATCATTACCACACCGAACCTTTTGAATACTTCTTGAGGTAAAGCCAAATCCTTCTGACCAACAAATTACCATCATTGGTCTGTTAATGAAAATGGCTATTTGTTGCCCGTGGATGTCGAGAAAGCACAGACATTATGATGATATTGATGACCAGGACACGACTATAAACAGACCGGGAGCTACAGAAACATCTGCATTACTGAAAAACGGGTAAGAATCCGCATAGTGTAATATGAGATTATAGGTGGTATAAGATATATATAAACTAAATCAATAAGTAGGCTTGATAATTGACTGGGGGTGTGTGTTGTAATCATGTTGGTGTCAAAATTCTTCGTTCATCTAAAGATTAATATGATCACAGAGGTGCAAGCGAAACTGTCCTTTGCCAATACATTAATCTTAATTGCTACTTTTCTTCTAGTGATCTACCCATTATTATATATTATTATTATTATTATTATTATCATCTTTATTATTGTTCTTCTTCTTCTTTTTCTTCTTCTTATTATTACTACCATTTTACTTCTTTTACCCCTTCTTCCTTTTCTACTACTACTTCTATTATCCGGTTCTGCATGATTATACGGGTTTTTATATCAAGACATCCGTCTTTTTGCTTCTGCGAAAGATGCTTGGTCGATACCTATATAGCTATAGCTACAGATCACAATCCGATCCTAAATTTCAAGACATAAGTCTTTCTGCTACAGACGAGTGATTGGTCAATGTCTATTATAGCTAGCTACAGATCATAATCCCATCCTATATATCAATTTTTTAAAATTTCAAGTCATACGTCTTTCTGCTACTAACAGACGAATGTTTGGTCAATGCCCATATATTATAGCTAGCTACAGATCATAATTCCATACTATATATCAATTGTTTAAATCAAGACATACGTCTTTTCGCTACATGCAGAGGCGGTTGTTTGGTCGATGCCTATAAAGCCAGCTATCGATCTTGGGAAGATGACATTAACCTTTGGTCTGACCCCTATGACGTCACACACACCAGGATAAGCCAAGACAGAGAACTTGATGGACTCATCCGAGATTGGAGAAAAGCAACGACAAACATGGTAAAATCTGCCTCAACAAACCTTTTATATGATTATAAGTTTGTCATTCGATTCGAAATAATACCTTTAGAAAAAAGAAGAGAAAACAGGTCAGCAAACGTTTTATTATAATCAAACAAACAAAAAAGATATGAAAATTATGAATATTTCAAGGTGGGATTAATATCATGTGAGTCTCCCACCGAAATTCTGTTAAGAAAAGAAATAATTTTCTATCTGTTGTGTACGAGAATAACAATTTTTTACATCTTGATGATATGATAGAACAAAGCTTATCCATAGAACATACAAATTATTTTGTGTAAATGAGAGTGATTCTTTTCTTTTTGCTCCTAAATGATGACTGGAAAATCATCCTTTGAACTTATCTAAATGGAACAAAAATCTACCGGAGACAATCCAAGTTCGTTTTAAAACAATGTTATCAGCCTCAACATGCAGCTATATACAGCAAGATAATGGAATAATGCATGTGCTCAAACGTCCTTCATGCATGAAATGTCTACAAAAGAAAGAAAATCTGACTGTATATTCGTTTTATCACGTGCGGAAGGTCTAAAGATCAATGTCGTACGATAATCAGGAATGGTATTTATTTCTTTCAAATATTAGGTGATTCTTTGGGTTAATATAAACTCTGTTTAGTCTAATGATATGGGATAATTGATTTCAAGTCCAGAGTCCAATATACATTCCAAAAAGAAGTATCATCGGTGAGATTATGCTTGTTTTGCTTTGTGTCAAATTGCACGTAAGCGCTAAAATGTTATTCTTGATGCCCTTTTAATTGAATAAGATACATGAACGACGAGCACCCCTCCCACCCCACTCACTTTACAACCCCTCCGCAAAGGGTACCGCTGGAATGCCTTAAATTTTGCTTGAGTATTTTCAACAAGCAAAACATAAAAGGAGAAGAAAGAAACCCATATTTTAAACATTTGAAAATAGGAGATTTATCCTACATATTTCTGAATGAAATATTATTCCGTCGTTCTCAACCCACCCCTCCCCCAACTCTAGTGACTCCTCTGCAGCCACATCACATGTTTATTCTCATGTTCACAATTTAATTCCACTAATGTTCTGTTAGAGCATGGACTATTATCGTATACAAGTCCATGGGTACAGACAATATCGCATGCATTTTCCCCTAATATTTAGTATAGTACAGTTTTATTCAACGTAAATTTAGACTGGCTGATAATTGATCAGCTTTTCATTTACTAATTTTAGATACGGCATTCTTTGCCTCCTCATCCATATTCCTCGATATTATAAAAACCTTATATGATAATGCTGATGAAAAAGGGACACTAACTTGAGAATAAAAACTAATGCGACATCAGAAATAGCGATTAATTAGCACTGAAAATTAATATAAATAGCCAAGTTTTGTTTAAATCGCTTTCGACAGAGGAAAAGAGAGGGCGAGGGAGAAAGTGAGAACCTGTTAGAGAAGATGAAAAAGAAGACAGAGTGCGACACATGATAGTGTGGAAAACAAAATAGATGAGATGAGAGAGAGGGAGAGAGAAAGAGAGAAAGATAGAAGGTGGTAGAGAGAGAGAGGGGGGGGGGGGGGTTAATGAATGAATGCATACATTTATTAATTATTAAATTATGAATAAATAAACAAACCATTCATTGAATAAAAAAGAAAAGATGAAAGAGACCATGTGCTTTAAATACAATATATATTCTACAAATTAATTTATTGATTCAATGTCTTGCTTTCCAACCATTCGTATCATAAGGGATTCTTTTCTCTTTCTGATCTTTAGGAGAAGAAAGTCTTATACGAGAAAGTACAGGCCATTCGGATACAGAGGAAACGCGTTCAAGATAGATGGCGGAAAGGCTTAGAAAAATTAGGTAAGATTAGTCAAGAGGGAGAAATTGTAAAAAATCTGTATGTACTTTTATTCTTTTAAAGTTTTGTAATAAAATTTACAATTTTCATTTAAAGGTAATACTATTGGGTTGATAGTGATTCTTTACAATTTTGATATATTTGGATGCCCCTGTGGATGTATTGTAAGCACCAGAAAATTTAGCTCCTAAAACACTTCTGCTTTCGAGAAAAATTGAATAAAAAAATTTACCGGTGCTCCCGGTAAATTTTGATGAATTTCAAATAGCCCCTACGGCCGTACAATGGTAGCTGCGACTATGAAAATATCAGAATATGTAGTTGTGATATATAATTTCCAAACGGGAATAGCTAATCGGTCGATTTTAGTCAAGAAACATTGTTTTATAGCTTAATTAATATATTGACCTTGAGAGGGAGCTATACAACATGGAGTTTATTATTTACAATTTCGTAACTTCAGACTCGATTTCTACCGCGACAACGATCACTGAATATTGTAGGATGAACGCATATGCTTCCATTATGTTCATTTGAACCAAATTCATGACCCCATACCAAAACTTTGTACTACCTTTAAGTTTGCAAATGAAAAAATAAATCTCAATTTCAATTTTCTGAAAGGGTTTGATGCTCAGGCCGAACAGCTTGTTCGGGTCAGCTCTGCCTCTGGAATGACACAACCTGAACCGCCATCAGACCAAGCTCTCAATCTTCATCAAGTCATCGTATACCAGACCGATCTCTTCAGTGATGCTGAAGTACAAGACAGGAGATACGGAATAATCCTAGTAAGTGAAATATCATCTTAAAGGCTCATAGTGGTGGGGTCTCATGGGGAATTTCACTCCTTTTGGGTTCACTCCATAACAGGTGTTGTCAAATACCAAGAATGGACTTCACTTTTACGACCCAGGGGCGGATTTACGGGGGGGGGGAGGGTCCCCCCCCCCTCCCTTGGGTTACCAAGTGAAAATGTGATGTGCATATAGGAAAACGCCATCATGATTGTGTCCAGACGCACACAGTCAAGGGCATCGATCCGACCTTGAGCATGGAGGGGACACAATCGGCGAATCAGCCAGCCTATGAATAGGGGGGGGGGGGGGGGTAGTGAGCACTAAAAAAGAAAAATTCTTTCACTCAGTGTGTGTGTTTGTGGGGGGGGGGGTTGTGAGCACTTAGTTTAAAAAAAAATCAAAATCAAAATCAAAATGGGGTCAAAATGGGTGGTCCCCCTTCTTTTCTGACAAAACATAGGGGGACATTTGATATGATGCCCCCCCCTAGGAAAAAATCGTGGGGGTCGTGTCCTTCCCGATTGACGCCCTTGCACACACAGTATTAGTAGATGTTAGTAGATGCCAGGAAAACGTAATTTGTGGGGGTTCAAAATAGCAAAAAAATCAATTTGTCTTTTGAACTTGAGGTTTTGACCAAAAGGAGACATTCCCGGATGGATGTCCAATTCAAATTGGTATAAGAAACATAACAATTATTTCCTATATTTCTCGCTTTCTATGTTTCAGGACCGGCTTATATCATTGGACATTGCAGATGACTTTGTCTCGATAGCAAAGCAAATGTATCCCAAAGAACCTGGTGGGATTTAGACCAAGATCTCCGCTACCGGTGCCGAATACAACGCAATAACACAGTCACGCTAACTGAAATCGACGCCATTGACAGAAGCATCTCCATGCATTGTGCAACAAAGTGGACAACGATTGAGCAATATTAGAGTCGGATTTCCAAGCTTTGTTATGGTAGCGTCCCGCTTTTCTTGAGATTATCTCGACCGTCTATTCCTAGATCGACGATTGAGGGGGCTGGACGGACTCTGAGGATTTCTTAGTTTGAACAATCACTGTCTTGACAGATCCTACTAAATCATTCAATTAATAGACTATCCTTGCGGAATCTTCCAAGGGAAAGATATTTCTTTCGAACTTGGCACACTTGAAAATGTCATGAAACATCGCTTTGGAAAAAATGGCGATGCTCTAGTAGAGCCCATCACCAGAGACACCATTTTGATAGGGGATAGCTAGATGTCAGACCAAATTTGCCTACGAGATAGCCGGAAAATCACAAAACACCAGGAAAGAAGAAAAGAAAAAAGAAAGATAGAAAGGAAGTTTGATTTAACAAGTAAAGAAAGAAAAGAAGAAAAAAAAAGCGTCACCAATTTTTGTTATTTGCTCGACAAGGCTCAAAATACTGCGATTGTGCCGACAGTTTTTTTTTCATGGTGGGGGGGGGGGTACCAAACACCCCCACATCCTCTGGTGACACTTTTGGTATCCATTGTAGATTTCATGCATCGGCCGATATCTATGTTTTATATCAATGGTAAATCCATGCTTACCCAAGATCAAGCCTTAAGTCCTGAAATTTATATTTTACGAGTGCTTTTATCATCATACCGATAGTTAAAGAATATTTGTTTTTATGTACTTGACAGTGTATAGAACACAGTGATAAAACATTACATTCCATTTCCATCTTGACAGAATGATTGTACATTCCGTAGACTAAAACGTATATATGAAAACATAAATTGTATTTGAAAACACATGAGCTAATTCCGATTATTGATTGAAATGACAAGAAACTATTTGTATAAAAAATGCTAATTTTGTTTTAATGGAAACACACGACATGACGCCTAGAAATACCCACGTCGTGATTGCACGAAATGTATTTTGAAACAAACTGATAATAGATTTCAGTTTAAAAGCAAAGCATATAAAGTTAACACACTCAAGATTTGCTTCGAAGATGACAAATGTTAACAACGTGCCCATCCTTGTGTGAAACAAAGCTATGCTTTCTGGCCACTACACCGATAAAGAAAATGATAGGCCTACTCTATATGTTTCATAGTTTTATATTATTTCATTTGGTACTTGTATTTATAAAGGTATATATATTATATTGTCCCCTTTTATATTTTGTGTACATTCCTATGTAAACATTTCTTTCATGTACAACATTGTCAAGCTAATCATTTTCAAAACAGTTAGGATAGCAAGAAAGTAGGTGAAAATGACTAGTACTTTAAAAACCGAATCCATCCTGATCTGTAGACTATTGTGGCGATATAAAATATTTATATGGTAGTACTCAGTGTAAGAAATAGAACTATAGCGTACTCGGTATATACCCAGGCTTTACTTTAATATGGTTACTCGTTTTTCCGATAGTTCCTTTTTTCCCCAAGGTTCATACCAGGGATTTCATAATTCAGGAAATTAAAATAGGGTTCATTTTTCTGAGCATTTGAAGCATTGCTCTGAAATGTCATAAATCCGAAGTTCAATATTTCAAAGGCTCCCAATTCCGGAAACGATGTGGGTAATACAAATGATGAAAAGGCTGACTGAGAAGTTGCATGCGTAGGTTTACAGGTGATATTACAGGTTTCGACAAGATAAATATTATTACTTCGAAAAGGCAATTTTGTTGAAATTAAACGAACGAGCCGGATCAAAACTATGTTCATGATGTGTAAACTTAAAGACTTCTTCAGGGTAAAAAGTCTATCATGTGTATCATGTTTAGAGTATACTTTTCCAAATCTTCAGCCAAAATTGGTATAATATACCAAAAGAAAAGCATCAGAGAATATTGTTACACCGAATATATTTTGTGCCGAATGCCCTAGAAAAAAGACAAAGACTTTTTATACATGCGTTTATGTTTTTATAATGTGATTTGCAGCTCCAATCGTAGCTTCACTCATAAATATTGTAAATTATAATGTACAGGTTTCTAATTTAGTCAATATTATTATTGACGTCTTTGGAAAAAATCCATGATACGCTGTTTTGCTTCCTTTACATTTTTTAATCAAATATCGTTTTTTTGTTGTTATTTTATTATCTAATTATGGCGAGCTAAAGTAGTTTAAATTGGACTATGTGACATTATTTCTATATAGTGATATGAATGTCATATTCTCTTGATTAAAACATGTTTTGCTACTCATGGGTATTAAAGCAGATCATTTCCTGTTACCGTTCATTGTAAAGTTCATGTGAATGATGTAAGCCATTTCTTAAAAAGTATGCATATTATAGTATCACTGTGCTTATTATATTGTACATGTAAGCACTATGTAAACTAAATAATAGAAGAGAAATATAATGAATAAATGTTATTTTATATACAAATCTCACGTTTAGAATGGTGTATAATTATGAATAAATCTGTAGAGTTCTTTTGAAATGAACTGCTCCCCCATCCTCCGCCCCTCCCCTTTAAAAAATGACTTGCTTGATTAATTAAAGCAATTGTGACGCCTTGGCTTTCCAGTCAGATTATGATTACCATGAAAGTTAAATCATGGGGTGCTTCATTCTCGCGAAACTTATATTTGTTTATCTGAAATAGACAGTACTTTTTCATAATCACATTCTAAGCACATACGCTCAAACAATGACCCACTCTAGACTTGATTAAACTGAATATAACCTACACAAGGCTTAGCTTAAAATGTTAAAATCCCGTTGCACACGTGGCGTTATTCGAGTGACTTAAGACTGCGTCACTCAGTGACTAGGGTGGCCTTTAACGCACCGTCGAGAGTGACATCTTCGAAATAGCGGGGAATGAGCACTAATTTATTTTTTTTGGGCCCTCGAAAATTTGAAAAATTGCACCCCCCCCCCCCCCCCTT
>JAVYIG010013326.1:17500-48041 GCA_035222895.1 Strongylocentrotus droebachiensis
AGCTGCAGTTCTTGATACCGGATCAACGGATTGGACATGTGATTCAATGGCCAAACCATCAAGCATTTCGGATACTTTCGCAACTTCTTCTATGTTGTTTTGAAAAGGAGGGACCTTGACGACCGGTGCAGAAGTTGGGATTATTTGTTTTTCATTAAATTTTCCCGCAACTCCAACTGATGTAATAGGTTCAACTTCCCTAACTTGTTGAGGTAATTCTTGAGGATGTACAGGTGATTTTTTGGTCGTTCTTCGAGAGCGCTTACTCGGTCGCTTCTTTATGTCTTTCGATGGTTCTTCTGCTCCACTCACATCATTTCCTGTAGCGATAATAACGTTCCTCTCGGCTGTTCCAAGAGTTTCCACCGTCTCTCGCAACGAATGTACTTCTATTGCTGTTCTTGTGGTGATCATTTTCTTCGTTGTCAATGTACTTTGTATGCCTTCCTTTGATGATATCCCCGACATCGACATCGGCAACCACACCTGCTCATCAAGATCTCTCTCCACACGGTAGTATGGTGTTGGGAACACAAGACGTTGCAAGATAGAGCCGGAAGTCTCGTCGGCTGGTAATGATTTAGGGAACAACCGCTGATCTAGTTGAAGAGCGTTGGCAATTTTCTTCTGCAATATTTCTGCATGCATAGGGGAGGAACATGACAGAGGTGCGGCTAGGATTAATAATTTATTTACTTTTCTCTCATCTCGTAATAACGATAATCATACACTCTAAAAACTGAAATTTTTAAATCACCATTTAAAAGGGCCGAGGAGTGACCACTCTTTCAAAATATCAGATTGATACTTTTAACATGCTGGATTCAACCTTTATAGTGTTGGATCCAGCATGTTCAAAGTGTTAATCTACCATTTTGAAAGAGTGGTCACTCCTCGGCCCTTTTAAATGGTGATTTAACATTTCAGTTTTTTAGAGTGTAGTAATAACAGTAATAATAACGATAATAGCAATAATAACAATAATGATAATGGTTATAATTGTAATAATAATAAAGATAATATAATAACGATGATAATGATAATAAGAATGGAATAGTAATAATAATAACAATAAAAGTTATAATTATAATAACAATAATTATAAAAATAATAAATTTCTCTGTGTAATTTATCCATCTCTCTCTCTCTCTCTTTCTCCCCCTCTCTCTTTCTCTCACTCTCTCCTGATTTCTTCTATTTTGTTTACATGATTCTTTACGTCGAGTCAGGTAGGTCTACCATTGATATGCAACTCACCATTTCTGTGGTATAAAAAGGAGAACATCATGGTGGGAAGAAACATACAAACGAGTAGAGAAATCCATCTCTTGAACATCCGCGTCATGCTGTCAATTTTAAATGAAATATTCATCACAATTATTTGAATGTTTTAATAATAATGAATAATAACTTGATAGTAGTCATTAATTGATTTTTGCTGACTGTTAAATTGATTATTAGAGTATTACTTCACATAATGTAATATAATTTAATATGAGCTACGATTAACCCCAGGGCGAATCCAGGTTTTGGGGAGAGGTCGGGGCACAGCTCACACACAAAATGCTGACAAGACAGCAACAAAATCCACTCAATTTTGGGCCTAACGGTTGAAAGAGGGTGTAATTACAAAAACACAATAATTCGGGGCACTCTCATGTACTTAATGGGTACTAAGTGGGTTTCAAGGATACATACGTATGCCCCCTCTCCATCCTCCAGTGTTAAAGGGAATATGAAAAGTATACGAGGATTTAACCACTCAAAGTTGTTAAATACCATTAATGTTAAATACTGTGGTAATGAGATGAATCATGATTATGTTATACCCTAATAAAATGTGAAGACTATTTCTAAACAAAAACAAAAATGTCTTCTGTTTCAGGAAATGTGCACCCTATCACGAAAACCATTCACTCAACTTACTTTAAGTTTAGCATTTACCCTTCTGGTATCGACAAAACTGTTTCAGTGTTTGAGAAATAAACTTTGATCTCAATACTGTAGTGATTGTGACTACAAGTGTTTATGCAGGTTAATGCATACCTTTTTTTTTTTTTTTGTGTGTGTGTTTTTGATTTTTTTTTTCGATGGGGGGGGGGGGCGACCGACCCCCTGCCCCCCACTTCCAGCGCCTATGTCTGTGCTTGAGATGTAAAGGTTTGCTGTCGTATATGTTATATCATAATTTGTAAGAAAATAGATATGTGTATATAGTATTTTGTGTGTGTGTCTGGAGTAATAACATTATGGTGGTACCACATAAATTGCTGATAACAAAATTTTAAATAAAAAACTTAACCAACTGTGAAATTTTATATTGATTTAGTTGCACAACTGATTTGTAATTGAGTTTGAGTTTATTGATTTCACATTTCATTTGCTGCAAAAGAAATCAGTGAACTTTGTCAGTCCATTATATATATATATATATATATATATATATATATATATATATATATATATCGACTATTTGACTTGATTGCTAATGATACTGATTATACATGTACTTGAGCTATACAGGTACAAAGCGAGAATCAGTGTTTTGTGTAATAGTTGTTCAATGAAGAAGAAAAAAGTATGTAAATTAAAGCCTTTTTGTTTTCCCACCCGAGAATGGTGCTTATTTGTTTAAAACTTTTATTATATAATTATGCATGAAATATAGAATTTGCAAACAAATTAATTCATGATAACTTCACACGCTATGCAAGTAGTGAGTATTTAAGGTTCTGAAATGAAAATGTTTTGGTGATTTGTGTGATCTCCAGGAGGAGATAGTCAAGTAGGGGAGAGTTGTAGTGATATGACTTCGTGTCTATGCAGGTTAATGCATACTTTCTCAGTATACACTGTCGATGTACTTTTACCATGATTGTTTAATTCATGGCTTACACAAGGTGTAGTGGTTGATTTGAATATGTGTTTACCATTCAGGTGTAGGTCTGCAAATAGTGTAAGGCTTCATTGTTATTTGACATTCTAACACTGCTTGAATACTTCTTGAGTTAGAATGAAACGGGAACGAGTGTAATTAGCTCGTTGGTCATGTTGGTAGAGATCGAGAGACATGTTTTGGTGAGCTCTAAAAAGGAGGTGCTTGTACAAGCAAGACTCCATGTATAATTTGGATGTGTCCTTTGCAGGACCTACATGTATATTGAGAGATACAGAAATAGCTGTTTAAAGGAAACGTAACCCCAAATAATAGGTGTAGGTATTCTGAAAAATGAGATGTATTCCTGCTCTTTGATGTACAATATTCGTTATGAAAATGTACAGGAGATATATAAATGAAGATATTCCTGGCATGATATCATGCCTTTTAGCATGACATGGGCGCGCCATTTTCTTGAAAACGTGACGTACCAGTTGAAGTTGTACATGTATCATGCACCAAGCTTTAATTGGAAATATTTTGTTAATAAATAACGAAACCTTTACTTTTCAATGAGGACAAATCATAACTGAGAAGATAGAAATTATATTTGGCGAAAAATAAATAACAGGGGAACAAATGAAACCCAAATCATTTATAAATACTACACTATAGCAGTTGACAAATCTATTTCATTTATGAGAGACCTTCGACCCTGAACAGCACCAACTTATTTATGCAATTTGCGTTCTGCAAATTGTAGTACAAAGGATAATAGCAGGTTAATGAAATGCTTCATCATCGCACAGTTCTGTGAAGGAAGCATCCATAAATTTGAATACATTTACTTGATAAACGACTTCGCATAGTACGTCACGTTATCAAGAAAATGGCGATGCCCATGTCGTGCTGAGAATTATTCTTGCTTTATACCTCTCTCATACATTTTGGTGGAGAATCTTGTAGACTAATGGGCAATAAGATAATATATCTCTCAGAATAAGTAAAGTCATTTCGTGGGTTCGGTTTCCTTTAAGTTTGAACCTATCAATAAATATGGAACCTAATGGAATTTTTGAATCCTGCATCTGTATTGCTTGACTCGTTACAGTAACATCATTTATTACGTGCTATAATTAACCAAGGGATGATCCAGGTTTGGGGGAAAGTGGCACAGTTCACATAAAAAAAAAACACAATAATTAGGGGCACTCTCACGAACTTAATGGGTACTACATGGATTTCAAGGGGTATGTAGTATGCCCCCTCCATCCTCCAGTGTTTAAGGGAATATGGAAAGTATACGAGGATTTAACCACTCGAATGTGTATTTGAATTGAATTGATTTGATTTGAAACTGATAAATACCATTTATGTTAAATACCGTTGTAATGAGACGAATCATGATTATGCTATACCCTAATAAAAAGTGATGACTATTTCTAAACAAAAACAAAAATCTCTTCCCTTTCAGGTAATGTGCACCCTATCATGAAAGCCATTCACTCAACTTACTTTAAAGGCATCGTTTAACAATGTTAAATCTGAGATGCACTGTTATCAGTATCTGTGATATGGTGTAATATTGAAGCCCTAAAAAAAAATCGCGCTTCAAAATGATCAACAAGTGCCTCAAAAAAGTAAAAATCTTTTAGTGACCGGTTTTACCATACACGTTTTTCCCAATAGACTGTAGTGGCAAACGGTTTTTAAAACTTGTAATTCCAATCATAAATATCTTGATAATCAGACAGGCGATCGGCTTGTAAAAGTCATGGGGTTTCTGACTGACCTAAAGGTTTATAATTATCATTGCAGCATGAGCTAAATCCAGGATTTTGTTTCAGAATCTGAGACAAAGTTACCGGATCCCTTAAAGTTTAGCATTTACCCTTCTGGTATCGACAAAACTGTTTCAGTGTCTGAGAAATAAACTTTGATCTCAATACAAACGTGATAATGTATCATCAATAAACTTGAACTTTCGTTCATGACAACAACAGAAAAACACGTTTTAATGTTCATGTCTTTTATTCCCAGCATTTCAGAAAATGTGAAATCATCAAAAGAAAATTATAGAGACTTCCTTTGATGATGGAAAACGAATATAAAGAATACATTTTACATGCGTTAGTTTCACATGTTCTTCGCATGACGCATACGTGACGTATAAATTTATTTAAAGGATAGTAAATTACCAAACAATATCAAACTTACGTGAATGGCAAGTATATAGATGCTTTGTGGAAGCGATAACTATTCGTAAAGAGACACGCCTCTGAAAGAAAAGAGATCGAAGGAAACAGAAACATTATTAAATTTATAGGATGATTTCATATGTTTTCGGAAATGAAGGCTACATCTTACTTAACTGCATTATGATTAACAATATTACATTCTTCAACCGTGAAATTCAGTTACGCTTTCATCCACTTCTGTGGACCGTTTCTCAAGCCAGGTGATTTTAAACTATTTTTTTAAAAACCGCTTTGCTGCTTTAAAGCTTGCCTTCTAAACTCCAAGGTAGACTATAACTACATGCTTTGATTGTTTTTCACCAATGGAAATTTTTATTTTGCAAAAAGTTTTATTTGAGCTTACCTGAGGAATGTCATAAGGTTCCCATATCAGATGGTAAATTAGATTTTCTTTTCCTTTTAGCCTACTGATATCAGTTCCGAGAATACGGCGGGAGATCGAGGGAAAGACGTCCTTACCTAACGCCGCTCAACCATCTGAATAGTGTGTATCCGCAACAAACTTTCGATCACAGAACATTTCCCTTCTCTCTCTTTCTCTCTCTCTCTCTCTCTCTCTCTCTCTCTCTCTCTCTCTCTCCCTCTTTCTCCAAACTTGTCACAATACCCTTTCATTGGGCGAGAAGAAGCTATGACGTGGTCTATTAAATCTTCCTTAAACAAGCTCTTTTGTTCTCTCGAGCCTGTTTTAAAAAAAAGGTATACCACGACCCTACTAAATAGTTGAGACAACATCGTTACCCTTTCACCCCTCTACGTAATCCACAAGAAGTGTGTCTACATCTATGGATGGCCAGTTGTACGTTGGTCTTTAGTGCACCGACTGTTCATATTTTACCCTTCCTTTCGTTGTCCCGAGCTACCCTTCCCTAACCCACTTATAATATCATCGATATCGACCTATTAACATACAAGGGTTCATGTCGCCATGTAGATCATAGTCCAGTATTAGGTCACTGCGACAAGAACAGGGGACATTAAACCCTGCCCCCTAAACTTATCATTCTAGAATTTGAATAATAACTAGACATAATACTTGTTTGGAACAAGTATAGGTGGGCTGGTCAACTTAAATTTGAAAACAAAATAGAGCAAAGTTAAGCGAGATATTGCTTGAAAATTCTTAAAAACACTATCATGTAGATATACGTGAACGAAATTCACCTTTTATAGTCATAACACGCAAATTATGAAATTTCTGACATGAGGCCTTTAATCAAAATTTTCACTCTGATGACGTCATCAAAATGAAAAAGGATTATTATTGAACTTGTAGAAAAATATCTTAGCTACAACATATTGAAATTTTAAAGAAAATCAATCAATATATACAGAGATACAATCAATTTTCCATAAATATGCTGATGTCATAATATGCATACTCGTATTTTGAGTTCCAAGGCCATTAAGATGATGTCACGATACACTTAATGGCCAAATGAGACATGAACTCATATCTCTGACTCATACTCTTTTTAAATATGAAAACAAAATTGGGGTCCAGGTGCATCCCAAAGAGCTATAACGGATTTTGTATAGGCATGTTTTTGCCCATATATGCTATGTATTAGAAGAGCTCGCGCGCACTGACATTTATCTTGAATTGACGCTCATCTTGTTCATAATGGTCATAAAGAGATAAACATGGTATCAATTTGTTTGTAAAAATATGGGAAATATCATGAAAGAAAAAAAAATGGCGATTCTATGTTTTGTAATGGTGTTACGCGCGAAAACGCGCGCGCATGCTCGTACGCGCGATTTTTTATAAAATGCTTAAAATGACCTGAAACGTATGCAAAATAAATTTGAGACGATTTTGAGCATTTAAAAATTTTGCGCGCGCACTGACGCGCGGACGTACGCGCACGCGCGCGTTTTTTGACCTGAAATTGACCGGACTGATATTGACCTTGATCATGATTAATATGAATGAGAAATGATTTACCGTTATGAAAATATGATCATGAGTAAATATTCAGAAAATTTTACAAAATGGCGCCTAGATGACGTCATCAGTCAAGGACAAGGTTGAAAACCTTATTGTGGTTTCTCCATATGCCTATACACATGTGTGCTAAATTTCAAGGTATTTGACTGAACAATTTTAAAGTTATCTTGCTAACAAAAAAGTGGGTCGAAATAAAAAAAATAAATAAAGGCGATTTTAACAACATTATAAGGTGGTCTGTATGAGATACAGCCCACCTGATAAAGGCGATTTTAACAAAAATATAAGGTGGTCTGTATTAGATACAGCCCACCTGATAAATAAAGGCAATTTTAACAAAAATATAAGGTGGTCTGTATTAGATACAGCCCACCTGATAAATCTTAAGAAAACGTTTAATGGACCTATCAGCATAGCGAATTGGTGTATCCATCGAGATTTCGGCGCTTTTAATATCGTGTTAGAAGTATGATTCTCATTTGATTTGGGATGCCGCCCCCCCCCCCCCCCCGCCCCCATAAAGAGCTGGTGATACTCATGTATATGATAATACTACAGCGACTTATGTTTTTGGTTTATGCGTATCCAGTGGTTACGCAAAGTCAGCATCTTTTCACCAGTGGAGGACATACATGTACCTCGGATGACAAGAGAAGCACTTGAATGAATACCTCATGAAGAGGTATTGACAAGCAAACATGCTTAATCACAAGATCGGGTCTGATGAGGAGCCTGACCCATTAACCTCTTAGCGATGGACCTACTGTTTCTTTAGACTTCCAACCTGTAGGTGTATTTCAAGGGATCCGGTAACTTTGTCAAAAACAAAATCCTAGATTTAACTCATGCTGCAATGATAATTATAAACCTTTAGGTCAGTCAGAAACCCCATGACTTTTACAAGCCGATCGCTTGTCTGATTATCAAGATATTTATGATTGGAAATCGAAACCAAATTTTGAGTTTTCCTAACGGTTTTCATAACTACAGTCTATTGGAGATTTTTTTGTTTTGGAGGCACTTCTTGATCATTTTGAAGCGCGATTTTCTTAGGGCTTCAATATTACACCATAACACAGAAAATGATAACACGTAGGGCCGTGCATCTCAGATTTAACATTGTTAAACGATGCCTTTAAGTCATAAGATGGTATTTGAATTCAACGGTGATTTTACCACTTCTGGACAGTGAACGTACAAACCATGCATCGATGCGAGGTCTTATTTCAACTATCGTTTCTCGATGCCATCACAACTGCGGCGAAAATCCTTTCTTCATATTTGTCTTTGCTAATAACAACCCGATAACAACAGAAGGCGTGCTTGGACCCAATCCTTCTACGCCTTAGACCCTTGATGCAGGGGCGTTGGTATATGATTAGGGTGAGGGGTGAAGTGACCCCCTCCCCTTCCTATCCCACTCTATATCTATCTATCGGACAAGGGCGCCAAATCGAAATCTGTCGCAGTGTAAAAATTATACCACACGGGCAAAACATTATTTCTTCAAGATAATTCTGAGCAATCACGTTTACCAATGGAGAATGTTGAGGGTCAAATTCGAGGATTAATGTAACACCAAGAGGGGTAATCCATTGAAAATATAAAATCGCTAAAAAGGGAAAACAATTTTAAAAGTCCATATCGGCTGATCAGCTGGGTGGGGATGGAAAAACGCAACGCAGAGGCTTCAACAACAAAAATCATAAATGATGAAATAAAACAATCATTAGTCGGCAACTTTTGATGCTATTCCCCAATAATAATTATACCAAACCCTCATTTATCATGCCGACGTAGACCTCCCCTTCTAATCAGTCTGGTATACATTAGGCCTATTGCTCCTTTCATTTTAATTGGCTGAGTATTGGAAGGAATTAAGTGTGTTAGCATTACGGTTGTCGTGACAGAGTGACCTCAATATTGGTACAAGAATCGCAAGGCTTATGCAAGAATGCACAGTATTAAAATAATGATACCCAAGTTTAATGTAAATTTTAATGGATATTCTTTTTTATGTTAATAATAGTTACAAGCATACTGACATTTATCCTATTTGACAAAATATCAGTTTATGAAGATACCATTGTTATAGATCCGACGCGATTTAACATGCATTTATTATGTAGGATCGACTGGTGTATTTACACACTTGATAAAGCATAGTAGAGGTTTAGTAAATGTTGTATTGATACGTGAAAACGGAATCCATTAATGGAACAAAACCTTGTTAGCGTTTGGGCTGGTTAAGAAGGCTATTTGAGACGGTGAGTGGAATTTATTAGGCTGACGTGGAATGGAAACGGTTTACACAAGAAATAAATTATTTTGCCGACAACCGTTTGTGTGAAACTGCTAATGGTACGGCATCACTTTTTTAAAATCTATTTCCTTTTTTTAAATAGTTGTTGCACATATTTATTTCAAAAGCAAATATTTCTGTATAAATTAATGTACTTGTCAGGGCAATATAACATTAACAACGATAATGGCAAGGAAATAGAACGAATTAAATGATCAAATGAACCAGTTTACGTGACAGTGCTTGATGTTTTACACTAATCGCCTAATATTCGGTGCTTGGGGGAATGTTAGTTTGGCCACATTATATATACATGTAATGTTATAGATAGGCCTACATTTCTCTTATTTTTTAATTCTCTCAATTCTCTCTTTAAGAATGTGAAATCTTGTAATTAAATTTAACATTTTTCTTCATTTCCATCTTCTTACTCTTCTTTATTTTTCTCCGATTTATTTTTCTTCTTCCTTATTTTCTTATTTTTTATGTTGCTGTTGATCTTCTTCCTCCTCCTCTTTCTTTCTCTTCTTCACTCTTCTCTCTCTATATGCCTATTCTCTTTTTCGCTCATTTCTTGTTCTCTTCCTATCACGCTTGCCGTTTTGTCTTTAGGTGTCTTTCTATCAAGATTAACTCAATCAAAATATCTGAAGGAAACTTCCTCGTCCACGTTCCTGGTGCTCCGTTTTATTTTTTTAAATAGCCACAGTATTTTTCTGAGGGAACAAGTTTCAACGATCTCTGACGAGCAAAAATAAAGGGTGAACATGATTAGTATTTTTTTAAAGAAGAAAGTAATAACCAACGAAAGAAAGAAAGCGATAAGGGATGTTACTTCTGGAGCGAGTATATGATTTGAAATTCATTAGGAGCAATAGACCTCTGCGCCCCCCCCCCCCCCATGTAATATCACTCCTATATAATTGTACCCATTAGCCTGGTAGTTTTTCTTTCTTTTTAGCATAAACTTAGAGAGAAGGTTGAGTTCTGGGAAGAGGTGAAAAATAATTTGTGAGCGTTATCATTCTTATTAATATTATGTAAATGTGGAAGAACATCAGATAAGATATGTTCCCTGAAAAGCATGGCTCTTCAAATGCCTTCATATCCTAAATATGTCATGTAACATCGTAAAACTCGGGGGTAGGATTTTTACTCCACGTGTTCGTGTAGTCCCATATACATCTTTCTGTGTGCAGTGTACTTTCTTAAATCATTTTGATGATTCCAGAACCTTGCAATACACACAAAGTCTTATATGCTAGATGATCAATCTTTTCTGGTCGATTCCACACAGTTTCTTTCACAATGCAATCGCATAACCAGAACTCAACTTCATCTTTAACACTAATATAACATTTAAATGAATACTTCCTTAGAAAAAGACTAGCATCTTGTCCGTTCGAAGAAACTTCCTTCGGGGAAGAAATTTAATCAATATCTCATTGTTATATTTTCTTTTGTAATCAATCGACGCAGTTCTAGGCACCTTTCCCTTAGTTTACACGTAAGACATAACCTTGCCTTATTCGTAGGGTTATACCTGTATGTTTCATCAGTACTGTTCTGTATACATTTTGACTTGAGGCAGTATATCATGAGATCTTATAACTACGAAAAAAGTTAACGTTTTCTCCAAGAGCTGTAGCTAATTCAAACATACAGGTAAGCGATACGTCTTAATTTCTTTTAAATACTGCATCATGACATTTTATACATTCAAGTCAACGAATTTCACTTTATAACTTATTTTTCCAACTCGCAGTTTGTGTGTGCAGATCGTGTTCAGTGGATTTGCTACTATAATGATCTCGACAAGACATAGGTAATCAGTTTATTTGTCGGTTGATGAACACACGTTTGACAATAATAACATACTGTAATTTTGTAATAAACTACTAACTTTCAAAAGCCTACAAACTGTATCACAACTGAACTACTGTGCTTATGACTACTGTCTTGCACATTACACTTACCATACTTTACAGATAGTATTATACCTTTATGTTTGATGTTCTGGTTAATGTATCACTATTTATCCTTTGTTTTATCCTTTATGATCAGGATCCGGTCTCTCCGATTGTACAAGACTGCCTACGAGAGTTTGACGATATGACACGCAGATGGTATGACAAGTTCTTTGTATAAATCATATCATTGTTTTGTGATTTTGAAATTTGATAATTGTTTTCTCTTTTTAAATATTCTTTCTGTTTCCTCTTTCTTTGCATAAATGTAAAAGTGCGATATTCTCTTGTTTTAAGTACATTGGAAATCTTTTTTTTTTAATCTTATAATTTTGGTGATAATTGTTATTTTCTCTAGAATATGAATCACGAAATATATTAATTCATTCTTATTTATCACATTAACAATTTTCAAAGCAATATTCGTAACCATTAATAATTTATCCAAAGATTTTAGACCCTCCTTACCTATTGTATTTCAAATTTCTACCGTAATCGAAATCAGTTCAAAATTATGTTGAATATTTATCAATGTTGTATTCGTTTACGTTTACTTCCTATATGTACGTAATGCTTTCGACTTTTGTTATTGTACACAAATTACAATTCATTTTTTAAGACTGTGGGGATTTTTTTACGAACCAAGAAACCATGTCAATGCAATTCAATTCAATACTGTAACAATAATGACCTCTTATTTACCAAAGGACATAGAAGACCTAATTCGTAATAATATCGTTTCTAAAATAGAGAGATATAGTTCTTCTTTCACGTTGTCAATAACAGAAGTGCAGTATAATACAAGGGAGCTATGTTGTGATTTGTTTTATTTCAATTCCTTTTTTCAGTTGATTTGAAAATTAGTATTTTACAAATCACACAAGAGCCTACCGAAGAACCCTTTTTAGCTCTCACTTCCGCATGATGAACATTTTACATGAATCAAAATGGTATATGAAAAGATTTTTTTTTTGAATCCCCCAAAGAGTTTTTCAGTATGGTTACAATCCTCTTCTCATCACTATTCTCAAGGTACCGCGGGAGACGCCTCCCCTCTATCGTTATCTCGACGATGATGGCACTATGCTACGTCTGCATCAGAATATATGGTAAGATAAACAGGCAACCCATATTATAAAGTAAGTTACTTTTATAATATTAATGCAGTATAAAACAGCATCTGAGGAATTAACTCTTCAACAAGCTCTGCTTCTAGTTAGTTTCTCTTTTCTCGTGCTGTTTCTATTATATTTGTCGTTTCATTGCACTTTTTTTGGTGTAATATACTTATTCATTGTATTATGTTTTGCATGAGAAATAAAATCATTTGAATGTGTTGAATGTGAAAATAAGTCGGGAAAATGAATGAGTATAGTTAGTTTTCTGCCCTTACGACTTCTGTGTCATAGCAAAACAAAACAAAAATCTAAGACCCATATTTTTTCAGACTTACATAAAAATACGCATATCTCTGTCTCATGCAACTATTGTGGTCTCGAGTATTTTTTGTTTATGAATGCCCTACAGAACAATTGATATTAACTGTTAAATGCTTCTACGCTGAATGAATACACAAAATAATGATATCCACATGTTTGCATTTGAAAAGTTGAACGATCCGGATCAAACAAATATCAATATAACTCATTAGGTTGTACTCTCTTCATGTGATTTATTTCCTGAAAAGGACTTCCTTTTAAATGTTAAGTAAATTATGTATAACAACTTTTCAGTGAAATTAATATTACGTTTTTGAGGACGTAGATAATAGCCTAAGTAAAAAAAAACGTTTTCCAGGCTCAGTCTCAACAATCAGTTTCATCACAAAATAAGTTTACTCAACTCTTGTTTTTTTCTTGAATGTTCTTTAGAGTTCTAATTGAAATCTAACACCTATCAATTTAGCAAAATATGGATATGCATGGCTAGTTATAATACAATCGCCATTCACCTTAGTAATCTGAAAAGTTTTCGGTTCATACTAAAGAAGAAGAAAAAAAGGTGAGACATCCTGTTGATGATTGAATTTGAGTGGTTTGGTCATAATGGAATAGTTGGCATTAATTAGATGCTTTTTTCATAGGGGTTCATAAAAATATTCTATTCTATATATCTTCGGTCGTCAACAAGATAGTTCGTGACGAAAAGGGTGACGAAAGGGTGACGAAATACAATTTACTTTTGTCGTATTTGATGAAAAGGGATATAAAAGAAAGGAACATTTGTATATGTACTCAATTCGTCATTTTTTCTATTGTCTTGCAGTATTGCAGCAGTCCCATGTTCCTGATAAACAACCACCAGCAAAGAAGAAAACAATTGTCTCTGAACAAACTCGTTTGACGACACAACCGTCGATATCACCAGAACAATTCAACATCCGTTACAAACTCAACATATCTAACGACGGGCCCATCGTCCTTATTACAAGCAACAAAGCGTTCATGGACTTTGCCGAGAACTGGTTAGAGAGTGTCCACCGTCTGGAAAGTCGTCTGAATATTTTTGCCATCGCGGAAGACATGGTGGCGTACAGGACTTTCTTGAGGTATCCTGACGTTACGACGGTTATGACACAGAGAGCTGCATCGCCGCAGAAGACGTTGGCCTATCTCTCACATGATTACAACGTCCTCATCAACAAGCGACCGGTGTACATCTATCGGCTGCTAGCAAAGGGCAGGGATGTGCTGTTTAGTGACGTCGACACCGTTTGGTTGAAAGATCCTCTCCCGCACCTCGATGGCGACTACGACGTGGTGCTTCAGGTAGATTTACGAGTACCGAAGGTTGTCTATTGCGCTGGGTTTATCTTCTTTCGCGCAACTAATGCATCGCGAGCGTTTGTCTGGGAGTGGATCGATCGAATTCATAAGGCAAGGGATAACATTCCCGATCAGAAAATACTGAACGAACTCCTGGAAGAGAACTTTGGGAATCTGAGAGTTAAGGTTCTTGATTCGGCTCTTTTCCCGAATGGAGCGCTTTACTTTGATGATAAGTGGAGGAGGACACAGACCGTGAAGCCCGTGATTGTGCATAATAATTGGATTGAAGATCATGACGAGAAAGTACTTCGATTTAAGAGCCATGGGTTCTGGTTTATATGAATTGAATTGTGTCATCCATCCGGCAAAGAATGTAATCCATGTAATAAATCTGAAATAAGCAATATTGTGCTTTTACCTTTACTATGATCTCTGTATAGGTATGAACGTGGCTATATTTCACCACATTTGGTATATAAATATATATGATGCAGGTAACTGCTATTATCAAGGACATTATTCAAATTATGGATATGGGATGATAGTAAGAAGCAGAAATCATGTAAGGAAACGGCATTATATTGGCTAGATATGGGAATTAGGAGGAATGAAAAGAACAATAAGGAAGAAAGTATGACAAGTAAGTCAATGGCTGCCTTGTACCGAGGAATGCATGATGGGTACATGTCCTAAGGTGGAAATAATAATAATATAAATAATTATTTGGATCGATTCCATTATTCTTCGTCATTCTCAACAAACTGTAAACAGCTCTCACTTCCACCTCACCCCTCCCCTCCACCACCAACACACACACACACACACACACTCTCTCTCCCTGTTTGACTTATAACTTTCTACATCTTCAACACCAGTATTTTACAAATCTCATATTCATTACTTCATTCACGGTGGAATACATGTCAAACTTTAGTTTCAGTTTTAGTTAAATACAACCAATAAAACATATATGAAATTCAATACCAATTTAATATTGCTCCCCACCTCCCCCCTCTCTCTTTCTCTCTCTGTTTGACTTGCATTTTCTACATCTTCTACACCATTATTTTACAAATTATATATGCATTACTTTATTCACAGTGATAATAAAAGCTTACATTTCATAGTTTTAGATAAATAAAACCAATAGACCATATATGAAATTCAATATCAATTTAATATTCATATGTAAATGCCAAAAGTCAGGATCAACCCTCCAGAAAGAATGGAACATACCTGTTACATTTTAAAATTCATAACACACCATGCAATCAGATGGCATATTCCATTCGTTTTAGGGGTGCGTCATAAATGCTTCAGCTACATTAAGCGTATACACATTGCGACTAGGAAGGAATGTACGAAGGAAATTGTCATAGAAAATAATTACATGTATAGAACCAAGGGTGTAGAACAATGGGTAGAGCATTGGTTCATAAATAAAGCAGAAACAAACACAGATTTTCACTTTTGTTTTGACCCTTGTTAATTTTGGAAGATTAGTCGAGCATTTCAAATCTCCAATGTCTTTTTTTCTTCTTCTTCAAATCCACCATAATAAATGTAGCGTTTCATTTCAATAACTTTTACTTGGACTGCCATATGTGTGTGTTATGTTTTAGTCTGTAAACATGATCGGTAGTGAATTACTTCTTTTACACGTATCCTTTATAGTCGTGATATTTTTAAATGATTCCAACCGAATCTTAATTGTATGCAAAGTTCATTCATATATCTTTAAACAAAACAAATGGGCAACAGATCAAACTTCAGATCAATGATTAATTAGCATTGGTATTGCAAATAATTTGGTTTGCAATAACAAAGAAAATGGCAAGTTACACAACCTGACCATTCTTCACCGATAGAAAAAATATTTGTGTCCAACATCTTGGTAAATATTACTGGTATCACTATGTCATCATCCAAAAATCCTGGAATACAGTGGAGGCATAATATACCAACCTGAACATAAATCATTATGTTTTGGTAAGACACTAGATTCAAAACGGTAACTCTTCACCAGTGGTTCGATATAGATGTAGTTGCAACTTTCAAGCTATTGGTGGGGATTACCGGTATATTATCAAAAGACATCATCATCATGTAAATGCAGCTCAATTTAATTATTATGAATGTGTGAGCATTTACAAAGTTGTCACACTGTCAAAAAACCTTACAGTTGTAGAGACAGCATCAATCTAATAGAAATGAGCAAATGAAAGATTGTTCACAATAAAGGTACTGATCTATAACTCTATCCAAAACATACAGCGCTCCAGGAGATGATGACCGTCTTTACATTACTGTTTATCCATCTCATCCTGTTTGGTGAGAAAAATCTTCAATCTAATACATGCACACATATAGGAATCAAAAGCTAAGTACCCTTTCCCTAAATCCAAGAACAAATCTACTTTTCAGCAGCCATATTATCAAATATTTACATGAATTCTAAACAAATTACCACCAGTTTATGACAAGAAGTTGACACAGTCATCTCGCACTCATTTGAAAAACAAAGTTAATAAATTACGAAAGGCAAAAATCTAAATCTGAAATTTACTGAAATGAATAAGGAATATATGAACAGTTTATAGTACTACCTGAATATCTTACATTCATCTTCCTTTATTACTAAGTGAAACATCTCCCATACAACTCTACACATTATACACCAATGACAAAACCCAAGAGAGCACCCGAAACCCTATAGACAAGTAATTCTAATATGTAGCATTTTGATAAATATAGTCTTCACCTCTTGTAACTTGAACCAGTGTGAGAATTTGTATTAAACTAATAAATTAGAAAAGGATTGCCTAAAGATTAAATACTACTTTAATAAACCGAACTAAGAATTTTTGTACGACACATATTTGCACATCTGAATCATAAACAGGGTTATGGAATTCCTCTTTATATAATATTACATGTAAGCAGTGATTTTTTTTGTTTTTGTTATTGTCGTTTTGACATAAATTCTAGTTGCTTCCCTAATTCAGTTCAACTGACAAACAATATCTTGCAGAATTGCCACCCTAAGTTCCTACAGATATCATTTATGGCTAATCCTGTTTGATTACTTCACACACATTTAGCCCTGTGCTACAAGTATACATTGGTCAGAACATAGATTGTCTGTTCAAGTATATGAGATAACAACTTTCTGGTTGTTAGCAGACCATGTAAAAACCAATGCAACTACACGATCCTCTATCTGTGTCACACCTGCAAAATAAGCATGGATTCTATTAGCTTTGAGTGAACGACAGTAATTTCCCTAAATAGACTCATCTTGAGCTAGCGTCTGACATCATACATATCATCTAATAATATTTTCTGGTAAATAAAGCTTGACAATGGCAAGCAAAGTACATACGGATTGCTCCTTACACCACGAGTACAATTTTGAAAACTCAGCACCCGCCTAAATACAGTGTGGAATATACACTGGCAGAATACACCCAATTACAAGAAATAAATAAAAAAGCTCTTTACCATCTCAAATCACCTAAGAATTATATACAGTCCAATTAAACTTCTAATGGAAAAATCTACACACCTCATATTGCCACATAACATTGATATATCGGTCTAGGAAGGAAAAAGAATGATGAAAAGTAAGTTAATCATACATGAAATAGAATCCGCAGAAGATCACTTCCTATCAAATAAGATCTAAATATCATAAAACATCTGTGTATCCTTCTGCATCATACTGCGGTCACATCATCATCCTGTGAAGCCTAGAGGACACTTAGGGCCATTTTGGAATAGGGAGGGGGATGTCCATGGTACTCACTGTACAGGAAATCTTAAAAAGAACAATGTATTTCGAGGAACTGTCAGCAGTGTCCATAGCTACAGCCCATTCATGTACAATATATGTGATATCCCTCCTATAAACTAGTACAGATAATCTTTAAGTGTAGTGTGTGGCGTTCCATGATGGATGCAGTAAACTTGAAGTAGGGTCTTAGATGGAGAGTTAACAATTAGAATATGGCCTCCATCAGGTGTTTACTGTGCCATACAGGGGCCCTATTACAAACCAAACATGACCCTCAAGGCTAGGCTTTGATCGAGTGAATAATGTGACTGCAGCAGAACAGACATGTCACCTACACCTACAATAGCACCCTCATAAAGTACAGGAATGGAAATTTACTTTTAGGGGATATTATAAATCCCCCTCTCAATTCAATCACTGTCTTGGAGTGAATTCCACTAAAAAAGTGGAGTGGATTCTATTCCAAAGCCCAAAGGAGGTGATCACTAATTTGGCCTCCACAAAAGTGAGTTTCCATTATTAAGAGAGTAAGGTAGTGGAATTGATATGCAATTGTGCAGCAAATCATTTCCATTGAATAACAAAGTTGAATATTTTATCACCTTCATGTAGCTTGTTGATGGGTTTTTAAATATTTCCTTTTTTTCCCCGTTTTTAATGATCTATGTATCAAAAGCTTCCCTCCTTGAAAATGAAAATCTACTACTTCCATAAAATTACTTGTAATTTGCACACAGTATGCCTCTGGAGCAAATCATTACTACCACCATAATAATATATATGTCATTTTAACAAACCCTACTATGCTGATCACAACATATCAACAGCTCTACATGCCAAGAAATCTTAAAATCATTGGATCTTGCATGTACTAAAAGCTCTCCTCCTTTAAAATGAAAATTTACTACAGAAATGTTCCATTTTTATATCCTCCTACTTTTTTCTTTGTTGGAAAAATCTTCACTCTCTCACTTTGTCTGAACTGAACGCTGAAAAGAATATCAAATTACAAAAACAAGCACATCATAATTGATTGGACACTGTAACAGCAGTGAGTAACCACTGACAGGCCACACAGAAGACTTAAATCAATTTGTAGTCTTCTTCAAATGGAAAGTACAAACTCATAAATGAATATAGAATAATGGTATGATTAATATAACCTGCCACAAATTGGCAGTAGTCATTAATGATATAAAAACCACATCATGAATATATTTGCTTTTGGTTGATA
The DNA here is from genome assembly GCA_035222895.1 of Strongylocentrotus droebachiensis. NCBI lineage: Eukaryota > Metazoa > Echinodermata > Echinoidea > Camarodonta > Strongylocentrotidae > Strongylocentrotus > Strongylocentrotus droebachiensis. The sequence goes on from JAVYIG010013326.1 coordinate 36,652, forward strand.
TCACACTGCTCAATCTTTTATCTAAAAATGTTGCACTATTTTGTGCAAATCAATCTAAAGTTATGAATTTTTAAAATAATCTATAAATGTATCCTCTAGGATGATTTTGAGATGTTGTCAGATCAGAGGAATGCGTTGGGATTGGCCCTAGGGTCCTTCAGGTTCCGATACCGGTAGGTGACAAAAACTCCAACGAACTGCAGGATGAAAAGGAAAAAGATGAGAAAGACAAAGAAAATGATTATTATCATTGATTTTGTTTTATTCAGCAGCATTTCAAAGGTACAATACATCTTGACAATCAGAGGGCAAGGAAGAGAAAGGAGAGAGAGAGAGAGAGAGAGGGAGAGAAATGGGGTGGGGATGAGAGAGAGAGAAAGAGGGGGAGAGAGAGGGAGAGAGAGGGAGAGAGAGGGGGGAGAGAGGGGCGAGAGGGGGAGGGAGGGGGAGAGAGGGGGAGAGAGGGGGTAGAAAAAAAGAAAGAAAACAATGTGTTAAATGATAATTTCCAATACAACTTTCATTTACAGACTCCATGGTACTACTACTAGTACTAATCAGGATTTCAATGTTCCTGCCCTCATTTTTATTTATTTATTCATTCATTCATCCATTCATTCGTTTCTTGGTATTATAACTCTTCATATGATTTTTGTTTTAAATTATGTATCAATGCATTACACATTTTCCTATTTATATCTACATGCATACATTTATTTGATACACACTGACATCCCCATTTTTTAATTATGCCATCAACTGGTATTTTTAAGGGTCTTTTCCTCAATGTCAATATGATAAGTGGCTATCTCTGTAATGTTCTATATATCCCTGTCTTATGGCTGAGCAGGAAATATATTTATAACATTTGCAGGATAATTTGCATACAATACATTTTCTTTTCCTATTCCTCTTCTCTTGTGCTATACAGTATATCTCATTTGAAGATTTAACTGCTATCTTTAAATCCACAGTGAATTAATAATACAGCTGATAGTATCAAGTACCGTCAAGTCATACTAATAGTAGTTGCTATGAATTCAGGATCACATTACAGCACACTCATCGACATGAATCATACATATCGGTCACACATACTTCTGGATACAATGTGCCAATACATGTAGCACACCCTGCATATTGCATAGCTTGGAGAGAGAGAGATAAGTATGTACAGCACTGTTTGTTCATTATAAGCTTGAGTGTTTTCGTAATCACAACCCTCCCTTGGCTCACAGTGCTCATTATCGGCTAGGCAGAGAAAAACATTGTTAAAACTTATTTCCTGTTCCACATGATGTTCTATCCCAAAGGATAATATTAAATGAAAATACACAATGTTCACCACAACCCCCTTAACCGCCTCCAAGCTCATGGTGTGAAAAGTCATATAAAGCCCCTCTAGTCATTATCCTCAACTGAAGGGGCCCGCCAGTTAAGAGCAGAGGGGAAGAATATTGGAGATATGAGGATAATTTTTTCATATACATTAGACGCACAAGCCAGAAGAATTTGTGATCTGCTTTAGATAAATTTACCAGTACAATCAACCGTAGAAGATGAGCATTACTGCTGATGAAAAGCTATAATAATTTTCTTATATTTTACTTACGAGACGGAGGTTATTAAAAAAATATATAAATTCACTAAACTCACGAAAATATGAATAACTTGACACTTTGGGCTACTACTTTATATGTATATCCTCTGAATTCAAATTCTGTGACATAGTCACAGGCAAGTGGAGAGGGATTAGAGACATGCTCATCCCGAATTTGCCCCATGTTTGCAACGTTTGATGATCTGAATATCAATATTTTCTATTATGTCTCTTCTCCCCCCCCCCCCCCCCCCTCACCAAAAAAAGAATCTTCATCCCTTTTCCAATGCGAAAATTCTCCATCCATTTCACATGCGACTCTTTCCTTCTTATTTTCTCTATATTTATCCTCTAGAATACAGTCCATCGAGAGGACTCCAGCCCTCATTACAAGCATGCAGCAGATGCTGAAGATGCAGTCACTAGGAAACCCCTAACATAATTACAGAGGCTCTATAAGCCAACCCCTGAATTCTTGCCTCTCTTAATTTAATCCTGGTGGTCAAATACTAGTAGGACGACTATCAAATTAGCCCCCCCCCCCCCTGTGACTCCTTAATTAGTATTTTCAACTGCTTCATTGCCCTTTTCAACCTTTCTCGCTGGAACTTCAAACTGATAGACACATTATGTTGCTAAGTACAATGCAGGTACAGATTTATAACCATACAATATTTGGGTGTTTAATATATTGCAAAACAAGTGGATGGAGGAGATGGTAGAACTTGTTAAAATTCTTTGGTAGTTATTTCATGTGTTCAAAATGTGTATATTATTAAAAGGACAAGATTAAATTTTGTTGAATTTGCAGCATTTGTATTGAAGAAGAAAAAAACATTGCACTAAAAATAATACTGTTTTATCATGCCATTGTACCTTTGTCAAATGTTCTTGATTTTGAGGAAAAGATTTACTGTACAAGATACATACGGTACATGTACAACCACTTCAATGAAATCATTACATGGCTATGTCTAATTCTCCTAAAAAGCAAGCTCATTTGTCTAAAAACCAGCCTCAATACTCTTCACACTGTTTAAATTCAACTATATTACACACATACATACATTGTACATACATGAATTCCCCAATTACACTGGCTTCAGAGATGAGAGGGTGTTATGTAAATAGATGAAATATTAATAATACCTGTATACACTCCTGCCTGTTTAGGGAGCAGTACAGGAGCACACAATGAAACCATAATTGATGAAGGTGTTTGGAGAATAATTAATGGCAGGTGCTTGAAAGGCAGGTGGTAGATAGTCAATGGATTAGAAACAGATAGCTTTGACAGGGATTAGTTAAATCAAATCAATATGATATCATATGGGATTAGAAACCGTGTCTAGCATTACTTTCATTTCCATATGTATGGCTGTACAACACTTGCCATAGCCACAATTGCTCTGTGTCAATTTCCTATACTAACCGAATTCTAAACACTGAACCTAATAATACTATACCCAATATTAATCTCAAACCTACATGTATTCTTAAACGCAATTTCAACCCTAACTATAAACCTAATTGCAATCCTAATATGAATCCCTTTGAGTCAGCTTTGATGAAACAAGCCCAGAGGAATTGTCGCCAGAGCAAATGTCAGATTACTAGATATACATGGATATCCCGTTTATAGAGGAAAACTGTGAATTCAGACATGTACATGTATATCTGTGAGCTAGTAGTAGTACACAGTAAATGTGTGATGCTGATATAAAAACAAATAGTGTGATGCTGATATATAGCATAAAACAAATAGAGTGAAATAGTTTATATTTGCTAACATGATACGGATGAGCAGTTTCTATTTGTACATAATAGAAATGATAAATACATGTAAATTGGTTAAACATAATACAAACACCAGGTGAACATTTCAGATGTTATCATTACAAACAGAAAACTGATTTTCCTCACTTTGACAAAAAAGCAAACTATTTATATATTTAGAGCAAATATTAATTAGTTCCTTTTCTTTTCCAAGTGTATATATTCAGAGATGATTAAAAGGTGATGAGAAATACAAGCGTCCTATAAAAATCACCTTCATCGTACTGATCTGAGAGTGGTATGTATTACGATGAGACTGTTGTTTCATTTATAATCATGAATAATCTACAGATTAAGTAACATGATGTATAATAGGGAATATTCTTTTATCTTTTTATTGAGAAATGTATTGATAATCTATTTGTGACTTCTTTATCAGTTTCCACTAGTTTTTTTACAACATTTGCCAAATTAAATGGAAGAATGGATTAAAACAAAATTTTAGTTCAATGAAGTGTGATTATGCTTTTGAAAAGTGACATGTGTAATCTTCTCATGGTGTATGTTTTGTTAGTACATGTATGTAGTAAGTGTAAATAATTAATTTCTATGTTTTCAACTACAGAAAGTGTAAAAATAGAATTAGTGCAAGTGTAGAATATATACACCAACATACTGTACATTCACATGATCACAAAAACTAAGAATTACACAGGGAAATACAGAAACTGATTTCGGGGGCATTTAAGAAATATTTCATAACAAAATATTCAATTTGCATATAGGTAAGATGGATTTGTATTTTCTTGAAATTTGTTTGCATACTTGTTTGATTTAGCGAAGCAAGCGGAGAGCAACAGGATTGGGTGAGCAGGCAAGATCCTCTGTTACAGGAAGGCGCTGGGGTTGGCCCGGGGATCCTTCTGATTCCTGAACTTAACAGCTAACCACACCCCTATCAGCTATGGGGTGGACCGTGCATTGGTTACATAGGGATGGGGCATGGGGTAGGGATTATGGGATGACAGGGGATGGGGGAGGGGGGTAGGGATAGGGCATGGGGTAGGGATTATGGGGGAGGGGAGGGGGAGGGGAGGGGGAGGGGGTAGGGATGGGGCATGGGGAAGGGATTATGGGATGACGGGGGAGGGGGTAGGGATGGGGCATGGGGTTGGGATTATGGGATGACAGGGGAGGGGGTAGGGAAGGTGGCATGGGGTAGGGATTATGGGACGATGACGGCAGATGGGGTAGGGATGGGGCATGGGGTAAATGTAGGGATGAGGGGTAGGGATGAGGGTAGGGTTAGAGATAGGGGTATTGGTAGGAATGAGTTGGGGGGGGGGGAGGGAGGGAGGGCATGCAAGTAGGGGAGGTACATGTGAATGAGGTGAAGGGTATACCAGGAAAGAGTACAAGGTGAGATACATGTGTATACCAGTGGGAAAGTGGGAAAGTGGGAAAGTGAGAAAAGGATGAAGAGGAAATAAGAGGGATGTTGAGGATGAATGGGAAGAAAAGGATGTAAGAATGATGATGCAATGATAGCAACAGTGATCATTTTTGAGGGAAGGGATAGGTGAACATACAGAGGTTTGGGAATTTAGAAATGTTACATTGTAAAGCGAAGCAATTTCAACAGTATACATATATTTTACAAGGTGATTAAGAGTCAAAATAAAGAAGGTTGAAGGAACCAATTCATGCAGATTTGTATGGTACATGTACATACAGGATGTAAAGGCAAATAATGGAAGCAGATTAATTAATTAAAAATTAATCAGAAAAAGGATTGTGTGAGATAATGGGTCAAGGATTCCATTTATAAAGTCCATGATCATTGAATGTAATAAAATGTATATATGTGTTCCATTGTATGCAATTTCATTAAATCATGAATTTGAATATGTTTAGAAATGTGTAATTGTTTGGAAGGAAAAAAAAGGAGAAATTAATTTACATGAACAGCATAATTACAGATCAAACACATGGTTACAATACAAGTTGTGCATGCATGTACATGTATCATATTGGTAAATTTATGGGGTAAGGGGGGGGGGGGGGAGGGGGAGGAAGACAAACGTTGATTGAACCAAGAGGAGGGAGGGAGAGGCCAAGGAGAAGGAGGAGGGGACAGGGATAGACAGCCCAGGACAGAAAGAAAGGGATGTGGAATCAAAGAAGGAAATGAAACAAAATTTGTTACAAGTTGTAGCACACAATCGGCAGAAATTGAAATGATACAGTGAAAAGAGATGAGCAAATTAATAAACACAAGAGATAATAAACCCTTAACGTAAATATGCAAAGCTCCAGGTTAACAAAATAAAGTGCTCCAGAGACAAATGCCTCCTGATCAATTTCATATTCAAACCCTGACCCATTACTCTAAAGCTAACCTAAAACTCAATGGCAATCCCAACACCAACTTAGCCCAGAGCTTGAATGTTGCTGGAGCAAATATGGAAAACCCAAACCAGACAAACAAATACACAATGATTAACAGACTCGAAATTTGACTGCGTGCATTGAAACTTCCACAAATTTTGAGAGTAGTTTAGATTTGTGAGAGTTTTATGAATAAATGAATCTCAAATAAAATAACAATGAAATTTCAAAATTCTCAAAATACAAAAAACTGTTCAGCAAACATTGCCAATTAGCGGAATTTTGTGCTACAAAAGTTTCTGGTTCCAGAATTGCAAGTAAAATGTCTGGTTTGCCTTATTTACAGTAAGTTGTTAGTGTAGCCAGAATGGACAACCAACTTCTAAAGTCATGTTAATTGTCAAACAGTCTAGTCTACATGAAGTGACTACTAAAGGCTTGTTCACATATGGCCTGGTGAACTGCAGTGTTGTTTTCAATCGTAACGCGCTTCTCATTTCTGTACCTAAACAAAGTTGTTTACCCGTAATTTAAAATGGCGCCCATGTAAATATGATGTAAGCGCACAGCGCAGGCAGTGAAGCAACAATTATGCGCATCTGAAAACATTGACAATAACAATAATAGTGGGTTTCTTGTATAGCGCTCATGTCTGTCAGACTTGACACTCCTGGCGCTCCTGGTTGTTTAAGTGCAAATTAAGATGGCGGCCTTAACCGTGTAAGGGTGTATTGAAATATGTACATGTATATGTAGGATACTTGTAAAATTCAAAAGAATGATAATGTTAACAAACAAACATACAAATACAATTTTTTGCATTATACTTTGATGATAGAGTACATGTATCATACATTTAAACAAATAATGAAAATTTATTTTATTCATACACGTTGTAAAATATTGAATGAATCCAGTTTGTGATTTGAAAACAAGTCGTACATATAATGCAAAATACAGATGTACAGGTTAGTGTATGGACACTTGCAAATTGTGGTTAGCTATTATATCAGCTCTAAGAGTAAATACTACATGTACAATTTGCAGAAATTAAATGATCACATCAGCTGTGACACACTTTTCAGATGACAAAGATTGATCTATCTGAGAGAGGTATAGGAATATTACCAATTAACAGCATTGTACATGAATTGTAAATTCAAAACAAAATGCAAATATGGCAAAGATAATGAGATAGTCAGTTCAATATAAATATGCAGAAATCTATAGCATTACACAAATGTATTGATTCCTCATGTACATAAATGATTCCCATGTACAAATAACAGAAGTACACAGTTTGAACTGGTATCCAAGCATATCCATCCAACAACATCTAAGATTTTAGTAGTATTTTTTTTTTGTGTGTACTTGAATACACATAAGGATAAATTGTGAACCATATTTGGTCACCAAAATTGTTAAGGTTTTGACAAGCTTGCCAACAACAACCCAAATCTCAACAAATTGCAGGCTAAAAATAGCCTTAGTTTGGCAAGTTTATAAGGTATTGTCTGCTTGGCCTGGGTAGCAGCTAAAATTCTGAGTTCTCATAGAATAAAGCTCAGCTTGCAACCCAAATATAGTTTTTAAAGTGAGCAATCAACATCATATTGTGACTATCTTACTATTGAAATCAACAAAAGTTGTAACAGTTGGTAGGCAAGTACATACTGTACATGTACAAGAGAAAGCCTAACCACTGATCGCACATTTAGTCAAGTATTCAAATCACACTACTACATCACCTTCATCAGCGATATATATATACTGGCAAGTGACACTCATATTTCTTGATTACATAACACACTCACCTCTGTTAAACTGAAGAAAAGCCCTACTGCTCCTGATATTTTTAATCCCTGTGCATAACCTTCATCCATCTTGTCCTGGCAAGTTTGGTCTCCACATTTCTGTTGGGGGAGAAAAAAATTCTTCTCTTAAAATGGCCTGTTCAACCTCTATACAATTATGGCCGTACAAGTTAACAAATGCTTTTTGGAATAGGTATTATTACTGTTGTGAGCAAGAATATTCTCGATGAAGAAACTTCATCCCTGTCCTTCAAGCTTTGAAAGGGGAGGGGCAGGGGGAGGGGGCAGGATTCGATTACCCTTGGTCTAAATTAAGTGAAAAATAGTCTTGGGCAAACTCAGGGGATGAATTATGAAGACAAAAGCAATTTTGCTCATTGAACGGTGTTATGCACTAACAGTAACGGGGACCCTGCTCAGTGGCATATCCAGACCTTACACAGGGCCTCATTCATAAAACTCGTTAAAAATAAAAAATGCTAATTTCTTAAGACAAATTTGCTCTCAGCCAATCAAATGCCAAGATATTAGTAGCTTATAACAGTTATTGTATATTTTTATGGATAACAAATTCTATGAAACAGGGCCCAGGTTAGAGGGCGCATAACGTTTCAGTTAACTGTGATAGCAATAAGGTCCCTGGTTTTTGTTACGGGGCGGGGGGGTCACCCCAAATGAACTATTTTGGAAGAAATCTTTTAGGAATCAGGTCTCTTATTTATGTAAGGTAAATGATCCCCTAACCTGCAAGGCAACCAGTGATGCATTTCCTTCTTTTTTTTTTTTGGGGGGGGGGGGGACACATGTCTGGACAGACAAACTGCCCCCCCCCCCTGACCCTTACACCCTCCTTCAAGACAAACTGATGACCTTGCTGCCCTTTACTTACCACATCATTCTTGACTTCAGTTGGACAGGTAGGATGACTGGTATCATTTTTATCAAAGCCACAGCAGCATAAGCCATTCTGAATGTCTGTTTTTGTTTCGTTACTCGAGTGTTCCCATGAGAGTCTGACCAGTTTTTCCCTCTGGTCTTTCCCACAGGCCAGTGCTGCTATGGATACAGAGAACTGAATTAGGAAGACCAAGAACAGAACGAGCATGTACTGGTTGGACGCTGTCAAGGAAAGCAAAGACAATGTCATTGCAGCATATATATGTATACAAAAAGGGGTCAGATGTTGGCAGGAGGTCTGAAATTTAAGAATAAAACCACAACTGCAAATATAGGCCTACTGAAAAGTATCTACACTTAGGACTCTGAATGTACATGTACCGTAATTGCATTTGTTTGAAATCATGACCACCTACATGTACATGTATGCTTAGTAAGGCCTAAAAAAAAAATGCTGTTTTGTCCTTTCGGTGCCAAAACATGGGTCGGTCGGTCGGATTTTTTTTTTTTTTTTTTTTTTTGTTTAACTCCCTCTTTGGGCTGATATTTCTCAGTTTTGAATGCTTTAATATATTTTTTCTCCATAAAACTGTAAAAAAAAAAAAACTTTAAAAAAAAGCTGACCGGCGATTTCAACATTTTGGGGTCGGTCGCAAAGGGCAATACAACATCTTTTTTGTTTAGGCCTAATAATAAAACAATTAAGCTTGTTGATTTCACTCCCAAAGAGATTAATTAAGGGAAGAAAAGACATCACATTAATAAAATAGCATTTCAAACAACCTTTTAGAGGTAGATCATCATAGCTAATTCAATTTGTAAAGTGTGTTTTTACATTCGCTTCTGTAAGCTCTGTAAAGGAATGCTCACTTTTCCAATAATAAAAATAATAAAATTGGTACAGGAGGGGTGACCTAAATGATTACAAGATGACAAACGCTGATTAAACTGATACACTGTATCTCGAGCACGCACAGGATTTTGTTGTTGTCAAAGGATACAAAGAAAAGACAGACTTGATGATGTTTGATAGCTCCAATCAAACCTGCTACAGCTACAATGAAAAGGAAGATTCCACAGGCTATGATACCACCGATGATATAAAGACTGGAGACGTATGATCCAGATTTGGCTAGAGATGGGACTATGATTAGAATGAGTGCCACAATCTGCATGGGGAATACAAAATGAAATTGTAAGAACAAAATTTCAATTCATCAAAATCTCACACTATCTTCTAAATATACCTAATATTCACTTGAACCCTGTATTTTTAATAAAACTTGCAAAATCCAACTTATAACCAATACCCCACCCACAGTAGTTAAAAAAAAATATGTCTGAGCTGAGCTCACTGAATTGTCACGATAAAATTATAAAAAATATCATCAATTTCCTGCACTAAACACGACCCTACGCGTGCTTGTGCCTGCCCTTAGTACACTCAACAAATCGCTATTATCTCAAAGTACCAAATTGGCAACTTGAAAACAGCTTTTTTTTTGTGTACACAACCTATGGGAGATCAGCGTTTTTGTACATGTAAACTGCATGTTATGCTACGGTCACAAAGGTTCGTACGAATCTCCCTGTTTTTCCATTGTCTGAAAATCGTTCGTACGGCGTTAGTAGCAGTTCGTAATGGCATTTGTGACCGAGGCTTTACTTGTTCGCTCATCATCAGGTAAAAATGTGAGGTACGCTACCGTAAGCAAATCGCAATCAGTATCACTCCAGTGTCAAATTTTCACACTTTTGGTTAAATTCTTGAACGATTTCAGAGTGTTTTATTATGAGAATAAAGAAGAGTCCATTGGCATTAGCGAAATCTGGAGTCTGAAGGTAGTTTGGAAGGTTTATCAGGTGCGGGAACTGGATTGATTAAGACGCATTTTAGGTTTTGTTTACATACATGTAGACTAGGTCTACTCTTCACGCAGTTTTCTTATGTATAGACTCTAACTGATTTTCTTATAAAATTGAAGATATTTATGGCGTACATATTCAATACTCAATGAACGCCATTAAACTATTACCAGCTTAAACTAAAGTACTTTCAGACCTACTTTGTCTTTAACTAAATTGAAGTCGTTTTGTTGGTTGTGTCTTTCTCAAGTCAAATTTTGAAGTGATACTCATGTCATGACTTTTCAGCATCAGCATCAGTATACGGAAGTGTGAGGTGATCCTGTTGAAACTTCCGGTCGTTTCATTGAGTGGTGCTTCGTTCGAAAAAGAACCTTAACTATTTTTGCTCGCATGGCGGGTGGACGCACAAATAAATTTTATGGAAGCATTTGGTGCTGAGAGGAAAAATAAGGAATAATGTAGAGCCTAGAGGTAGATCTAGTCTCGTTTAAGCATTACAGCCTAGAGGAATATACAATTATTATGCTCTCCACAATATTCAATTAGTTCATACATCAAAATTCTCTCGTTTATTTTCTTATTCTCTGACATATTTATTTTTAATCTCAATTTCAAGTGAAAATAGGTCAGAAAGAGGCTGGATATACTCACAATATATAGACTGTTAAGCGCAATCAGCGCATTTCTACTACACGAGAACCCTCCACAACCATGCTGATTTCAATTTCCAACTTTCAAGTAAAAGCCGGATTTTTAGACGACGTATGCTTCCAATATTTAGCGTATGAATTTTTCTATGATAGGCCTACTTGATAGTTGATACACGTATCTTATGCATGCAGAGTCTCGCGTGAATGATGTCACCAGCGCCAGAGCATGAAGGTCATAGAGTATGAATACACTTCCGGGTCCAAAACAGATCTGAATCAAAGGGATCAAGGCCGATACAGGTGGGTGGGGAATCTGGGGATACTGGTAGTGATCAAGATACACGGGTGCTATTCAGACTCCAAAACAGTTTCTCTACAGATGATCAGTGACGGATC